>CM068992.1:443681-579268 GCA_035357415.1 Ophraella communa | reverse complement strand
GGTATGGAAAAGCCAAATGAAATTAATTCATTATTTCGATTACTGTACATATTTATATAAAATCCCGAAACACGTCAAATTTAAATAATAAATTGACATTGTTTAAAGTGAAAGTGTGATCCCTACCTTCAGTACCTTCAACCCCTGTTTTGTTAATTAACTTTAGAAGACAATTTTATTTAAGATTAAAATGTTGCCAAGGCCTTCGCGGTGAGCATTTTGAACATCTACGTCATAACATTCATATTTTATGTTATGAAGTTATGAACAATTAAATATTAGGTACATATCAAATATTTTATTTTTTTGTGTTAATTTTTGCAATAAATTTATAAACAGTAACATTTTTGAATAGAGAATGAAGAGACCTTTCAAACGAAATATCACAAGCCCATACTTCCGTTTAAAAATTGGGGGGTTTAAAGTCAATAAAACATATTTTAATACCGCATTTTCCCCCACGTTGGGCGCCACATGTGTAAAATGCACATTGTATGTGCATGGATTGTTTTCTAGTTTTTGATTTAAAAAAAGGTTGATTCATTAAAAAAAAGCCAAAAGTTAATGAATCTTTAAAGGTAAAATAGTATACTAATTTATTGACCAGAATAAAACAACAGGCAGAATGACTTTTGTCTATGACAAGAAAGAAAAAAAATCAGCACGTAACGTATTATCTGAACCTCCTGCTCTTGATGCTCTTCTTCTGCAGTATATTATTGAAAAATAGGACAGTTGTCCTTTATCGTAGCTACTATTTTTTGGCGGCCTTGCGGACCCTTCGCCCGAGGCCAGTGCCACTTTTGCCACACCCTAGATACGGCATTAAATTATTGACTTTGTCCCAAAAATGCTTCCAATCTGGATCATTAAAACAATGAACATCAATATGAAACAGAATAAATTTTGAGATAGTATCTTACCATTTCATTCTAAACTCCAAAAAAGGTAGAATAGTGGTTGCACGTGCTACTATCAAATACAGAAAATACGATGGAATGACTAAATTTTTTCCTACTTTTTTTTTTTGTTTGCTACACAGTTATTTGTTTTCCAGGGTGATCACATATGGATCGAACCAACTTCAGGCGGGGAATTCGACGTGGCGATAGGAGCATGTGTGGTATCAGCTGAAGGTAGAAGAATAGCCGTTCGAGATGATGATGGCAATGAACATTGGTTGTCTCCAGAACGAAGGATCAAAGCTATGCACGCCACGTCCATACATGGCGTCGAGGACATGATAGGTTTGGGAGATCTACACGAAGCAGGTATCCTTAGGAATCTACTTATTCGATACAACGAGAATCTCATTTATGTAAGTTTGAATTTGACATTCACTAAAATCTTTAATTATTTATATTTTTTTATTTAAATTGAATTGGTCTTTATTGTGTATTCTATATGGATATTAGTTTTTAGTTCAAGGTTATTTAAAAACAACTACATTGTTTAATACTTTTCCCATAATGTTAATAAGGATTCAGATGGGAACTTAGCTAATGATGAGAGGGAATTTATTATAAACACTCCAATTTTTAAATTTTTCCAAAATAGCCTAGCCTAATTTGTACAAGCCCGAAGCGAAGGGTTCATATCCAGTCTTTAGGATATCGTTTCCCGCGCCCCTTTTCCAACCACCCCAGGTCCTCCTGGTACCGGTCTGTACAAATATCAGTTCTTCGGTTCAAAGAACAGACTTGTTGCCTTGTCCGTTGAACCAGTTTGATGCTAGGCATCTTTTACTGGTATCCTCTTCTTGTTGTCACTTTTAGTTTGGCAGGCTTCATTTGTCATCTCGTGTTATCTGATTTGATCGGCCTCGTCTTTTTCTTTGGGTCATCTTCTTCTTGGTGTACCTGTAAAAAGCAGTTTTTTAAATAAATAGTGGAAGTTTTGTTAAAACGAAGAGTTTTTTATTATTCTTAATGAGAAAATAACATCTAAAATATTTTCAACCCTCCACGACCACCCCCCAACCCAAAGGTTTTTTTCTTAAATTTTTATTTTGTATTTTTTAAATATTATCTTTTTCAATTTTAAAATGTAAATTTTCTTGGTCAACAGTCGATATAATATTTTATTTGATGTTTTATATACATTTATGAATGTTTTTATTTACAGACATATACTGGTTCGATTTTGGTAGCAGTGAATCCATATCAAATACTTCCAATTTATACTGCCGATCAAATTAAATTATATAAGGAACGCAAAATCGGAGAACTACCACCACACATTTTTGCCATAGGTGATAATTCTTATGGGCACATGAGGAGGTAAGTTTTTAAAATTCTAAAACGTGGCAGATGTATATTTTTATATAGAAACTATCCAAATATTTTATACAAATCAAGCTAGCACCCCCACACTGACTAAATTAAAAAAAAGTAGCCC
Organism: Ophraella communa; assembly: GCA_035357415.1. Taxonomy (NCBI): domain Eukaryota; kingdom Metazoa; phylum Arthropoda; class Insecta; order Coleoptera; family Chrysomelidae; genus Ophraella; species Ophraella communa. The sequence goes on along the minus strand of CM068992.1, from coordinate 576,871 downwards.
ATAATTAAGAGCTAATTAAAGGCTAATTTGTACCACAAAAATTAAAATGTGTACCTCCTTTCATAGACAAAATTTCCCCTCTCAAAGCATTACCACATTTACATTTTCCTTGAAATGCAGCAGTATCTGCTGTAGGATATATTTTGTGAGTTTTAAACTGAAACCCATATTTCATACCCTTCTCGTCTAATTTTTCTGTTATTGGAGTTTGCCATTTGTTTTCTTCGAATTTGTAATACTTTCTATTCGTTTGGTGTTTTCTGATTGACTCTGATATAAATATTTCAAAAATCATGATGAAATACCTCTAGTACTATGTAGGTTTTAAATTTGATTACTAAATGTCAACGCCGGTTAAAGGAATATACAGGATATAAACAAAAGAAAGGAGGTCAAAACAAAGCAAAAGTTCAAATGACTTTTTTCGCAGGAGTAAACGGGTCTTTGTCTTAAAAACTTTAAAAACATTACGTGGGTATGTAGGTTCATCATTCAACAGAATTTTATGATAATTAATAAGCAAGTTAAGTTAAAGAATATATTAAATAAATTAAAAGTTTTTCAAGTTGTCAAAAGTTGCAAAATTGCCAAATTTAATTTTAAAGACACATTTTTCGAAAACTATTCATGTTATATGAATTTTCTTGTTTGTTTTATTCTACCCAATATGTATCTAAATAATGACTATTATTAAGAATGTTTCTCGAGTAAATCTGTCACATTCATTATCGCTCACTTAAACAACTCAGCTGCTCCAGCGAGCGTTCTCGGGTGCAATACAATTTTTAGCTCAAATTAGTTCTCATAAAAAATAGTTATTTCATTTTACAAAATCTAATGAATGAACAATTATCTTACCTTTTATGTGTGTATTTTCAATAAACTATCAAATTTCTTGAATAAATACAAATTTCTTCTTCGATAATTGATTCATAAGCGGTGTTTACACTTGAATCTAAATCATTGTTTATTATCTCTTCGTCATCTTCAAATTTGTTCATAGCGTTTAGAGGCCGAGAATTTAACTTTTTATATTGTTTTTATTATTAAAAATGTATGCATACAGGGTAGTGTTTTACATGTCCAAAATTTTTGCTAATTCCACCCATATTTTATTTGTTCGCGTTATTAATTTACCATTATTAATTAGTAATCCTTTATTTTGTAAGACGACTGCAGCAATACGTTTATAATTTAAAAAAGGTTTCCTTCCAACCGAACTCATTTTATTACCCACTATTCTCAGAGACGAGATTAAACCGTCTATCTAGCACTGGTTTAACTTGAGATTTGTAAACTGTTGTTATAGGTTATCGGGTAACTAAGATCCCGATCATACGACACCGAATCAGTACTTTTCCCGAATTGGCCCAGTGTTTACTTTTTATTGAGAATTTCTATCGATTCAGCGATTGTAAATCATTACAGTAGTACAGGGATGGCCTATTGGCAGGAGAGCAATTGTACAATGTGCACCATACTAGAATCATCGAATAGTACCATATATTAGAAACCATAGATGTACGCCACTGCCACTCCAACTTCTCTGATAGTATAAACACTCGATATTTATAATAAGGGGAAAATGCGGATGTAGGGATTTTTAAAAAGGGACAGTAACGGGAAACACTATTTTTAACTGGTTTTATTATATTGACAAAAAAATAAAAGATTTCAGCGAATCCGCCACCATTTAATACGACCGCAAAGAGTTAAATTCAAAGTATAAAAATTTCTTGTGTGGTACAAATTAGCCTTTAATTAGTTTTATAATATTGTCTGTTCAGGATAATAAAAAACTCTTCGTTTTAACAAAACTTCCAATATTTATTTAAAAAATTGCTTTTTTAAGACTCAATGACAGCCGTTTCGCTATTAAGCATCGTCAGATTGACATTTAAGTTACATTTTGTCAATCTGACGATGCTTAATAGCGAAACGGCTGTCATTGAGTCTTAAAAAAGCAATTTTTTAAATAAATATTGGAAGTTTTGTTAAAACGAAGAGTTTTTTATTATCCTTAATAAGATGGACTTCCAAAAAGTAAGGGTTAGTACAATCAATTTAATTGTCTGTTCACTTTTTGAATAGACGAAAGTGGGGGTGCTAAAATTATAGAGCAGCGATATTTACAGCATTCGATTTTATTTTTTGACATTATAAATAATGATATAGATTAACTTTTTGTGGTACAAATTAGCCTTTAATATGCCCTTTATTTTGATGTAATTGAATTGGAATTCGATCAAAGTGGGGGTGCTGTCTTGATCTCAACCTAGTACCCCCCATTTTCAAGGCGATTTTTCTGGATTATCGCGATGGTACAAATTTTAATTTTTATGGTACAAATTAGCCTTTAATTAGCTCTTAATTATGGGCTACTTTTTTTTCATTTAGTCAGTGTGGGGGTGCTAGCTTGATTGACATAAATATTTTATGCAATTATTATTAATAATGTCAAATTCCATTTCTTTCGTAAATATATTTATTTTAAAACGTCGCAAAATGCTAGGTCCACTAGTTAAAAGGTACACCAATACTCCCAGAACGCTTAATAGCTGCGAGAGATTCTATTATTAAAAATGTGTAGCTAATCTAGACATATTTTTAAATATGATGTATAGGTATTATATTAATTAATGAATATGTTTACATTAGAATCCATATTTAAATTGTTTTTATATTTCATATTATACTAAGTATAATGAAAAATGTCAATAATTTGTTTATTTTCAATTTTTCTTCAGTTTTTTCAATTAAACTATATATTTTTTATTTCATTTCTTCAAAATAGACGAAAAAACGAGAAAAATGAGCCGTCACAGAACCTCTTTTGATAAAAAAAAATGGTTCTAACTGGTGATTGAAAATTATCAATTTTTTTTTAAGTTAAACTTTATTATAACGGCTGAATATTTCTTAATGAAAAAAATACAGTATTTTTAGAATAGTACAAAGCATATTTGATCAAACTTTCAGCTCAATCGACCCATTTTTGTAAAAGAAAAAAAAATTCGTAAATTTTTGAGGTTAGAGGAATTATGTAAATCCTAAGTAAGACAGTGTATAAAAATATTATTTTGTTAGTATTATTTTAAAATCCTTCGTTAAGTTTTTATTTGGCTTAGACGCATAAAGTATTCCTTTTACATAATAAGCATATTTTTTCGAATAATCCATCTACGACAAACATTAAAAGGTTTCTAATAAGCTATTCAATTACAAGATGACATATATCTCATGTAAACTTAAAGTGAACAAGTTTGTATTAAATTTAATTTAATGAATTAGATTTTCGACGTGTACGTACTTTTTAATGAAATGTTTGAAACAATACATTGGGAAAACAATTTTGCTAGTGAGCGCTGAGTATATCAATATAAATGTTAAATTTATTGTACTAACCCTTACTCTCTCTGGAATTCCATCTTATTAATAATAATAAATAAACTAAACGTTTGAAGTAAACTTTATTTAAAAAATTAGCTTTAAGAATACAATGACAACCAATATTTTCCTCTAAGATCAGTATAACTGTGCAATGACAGAACCAGAAAAAACTAGATCATGCTGATTTTATATTTGTGTTACATTGTATATGTGTGAAATGAAGACTCAGTAGTAACAGTTTAATAGTGGAGAACTTCCAAGATTTATTTGTTCAATAGCAACTGTGTTAGTTGTTAATCTGCTAGATGTTTTATTTCGAGTTATTCAAGGAAATCTAAATTTTGTTTTTTATCACAAATGTGTAGTATTTGAATGTCATTGGTGTGTATGAGTGAGTTTGGATGTTCAAGTGGGTGTTTTGCATAGTTCTAGTTAAAAAACTATTAATCGTAGTAATAAAACTCAAAGTATATCCACAACGTTTAATAGTAAGGTTCAAAAATTAATGCAACATGTTTCGGTCTTCAGACCATCATCAGGCTATAAAGAAAACAATGGCATCAGGAGAATCAAAAATAGTTATAAAAAGAGCGAATGATTAAAGTTAAAACATTTCAAATATGACAAATAATTACAAATAGAAGTAAAATTCAAGTTTAAAGTAAAAAGTTATAGGTACATGATTTTGTAATAAGTAAAACTATGGCAAAACAGCAAGTTAAATATGTCACATAATCAATATAAACTCACCTGTATGTGCAGATCGTAGAAATTGTAAAATAATTTAAATTTAAAACTTAAACATCCATGAATAAGTGAAGAATAATGGATGAATAAGAGAGTTATTATATAAAAAAAGAAGAGGAAAAAGGAACTTCAGAAGTTATAAAGATAGAGAATGATGGGTGTGTTGGTTAAGTTAAAGTGGATAGAAAAGTGGGACCAAATTCATACCAACAATATTGTATCCCAGAGGAAAATTCAAAAGTTAACAAGTTTTACATTACTAAAAGAAACAAGAAGGAAGAAACACGTGAGGAGGACAAAATGAATGATTGTAACAAACAATCAAAAAAAGGAGAGAGCCATGACAGAGGTTCGATCTCCTTATAATCAAGAAGACAGGTCGATCCTAAACCGTAAGTAAAGGTTCCTGTTAGTCTTCTCAATCTAAGCAGTAAAGCTATGTATATTAGGATGAATACCATAAAATACATTTCAAAATTCGCCGAACCCGAAAAGTTATACCAGCGCACTTGAAGAACCTTATAAGTATGAAGGACAATTATAATTAAACTAAAAGGTTGAATTAACTTCCACTATTTATTCTTTAAAAACTTTAAATGTAATGACAGCCGTTTCGCTATCGAAATAGCATCGTCAGATTGACATATTGAATATGTTGAATATGTCAATCTGACGATGCTATTTCGATAGCGAAACGGTTGTCATTACATTTAAAGTTTTTAAAGAATAAATAGTGGAAGTTAATTTAACCTTTTAGTTGTTTATTGTTCTGAATAAGATGAACTTTCACATAGTAAGGGTTAGTACCATAAATTTCATAAAGTCAAAATTATTTTACTTTTGATAACAAATTATATATCCAAAATGAGGGTCTTCCAATGGGAAGTCCTATTTCTCCAATTTTAGCAAATATTCTTATGGATAATTTAGAAAACAAAATTTCTAATTCTAGTTATAAAAACAATATTGTATTTTGGTATAGATATGTTGATGATGTGTTTTGTAGGTAGCGACCGATAGTTAAATATATTAAATATATTCAGGGCCAGTTTATCAATTGCCAATATTATCCATCAATTAGGTATCCGTAACACTAACTAGCAGATAAAGTTCCAGTTTGTTCAGAAGCGGTTTATCAACTCGTTTGTATCCTCTACTTAGTTAACTGATAAATAATGAAAGTTGGCAATGCTGATGGATGAATATAAGCAATCTCATTGGTTTTTACAAGAACAAGGTCATGTCACGACCGTTTTGTTAGGTTATGCAAAAGTTTTTGTTTTTACTTTCTTAAGAGTTTTTGATTGTTGATGAACATGCATTTGTTGGATGATTATATTCTGGATAGAGACGAGGACGAGGATATTGTGCAAGTTCTTGAGTACAAAAGAAAGCCGTATACAGTTAGGGAAAGAGTAGACAACTTCGAAAAGTGGGATGACCATTTTCATTCAAGGTTTGGGATGACAAAATAGACTATTCTGTCAATATTAGAACTCATTGAGGATTCACTAGTTTTGTACTGATAGATAGGTGATTTTCGATTTCCAGGTTGCCCCATCCGTTTTTTTTATTCTCTATGACATCTTTATGTTTATTTGCAATTTTTCAAAGCAAATTTCTCTCATCTGCTGTGAAATTGCATCCTCTCTTCTTAGTCGTACTAGTACTTTCCATTTTTCACTTTGATCAAACCCAAACTTCTGAGTATTTGGCTCTCGGTCCAAAAACTCCTATCCCAGTTCCCTTGTCTAGCTTGGAACCGTCCGTATACCACTTTATGGCATTGTGGTTTAAATTCTGTATGGTGTCTTCATCCCATTCAGATTTATTACTCAACTTTGTGATGAATTTTCTCACAAAGTTGAATTTCTTTGGCATATCATCTTGGGGCATTTCCCAAGTTTGATCAAATTGAAATGATCGAGGTTTTTCCCTGATAATTCCTTCTTTGATCATTCTATATATTGTTTTCTTCCTTACACTTTCTAGCAGAATGTGCAGTGGGGTCAAGTTTAAAATAACCTCCAATGCAGCAGTGGGATCGAGTTTAAAATGACCTCCATTGCAGCAGTGGGGCAAGTTCCCATTGCTCCTGTGATACATGAACAGGCTAGTCTCTGAATCTTCAAGAGATTTTTCCTCGTCTAATTCACTATTGTTATGTACATTCATTACAGAATACGTGGGTTACATCCCGAGTTCTTCCCTGCAATGTTCCTGCACACCATGAGGGCCTTGGTTGCTTTTTGTATTACTTCGTCTTCGTGTTTATTCCAGAGTAACCTGCTATCTAGGATTAGCCCTAGATATTTTACCTCTGTTTTCCACTCGACGATGCTTTCCCCTATTTTTATGATTTTTAGATTAGGTTCCTTTTTCCTTGTAAAGGCTACTAGTGTGGTTTTGGTGGGATTGAGTCCCACCGAGTCACACCATTGTTTCGCAATGTTCAGTCCTCTTTGAACAATATCACAGAGGATATTTTCATACTTCCCTTTTATCGTCGGAATACCCTTGACATGGTCTGCCTTCCCTAGTCAATTGACAGAGTAGACTGTCCACAGTGAGTCTCCACATTAGTGGGGATGCAACTCCCCCCTGTGGACAGCCTCTGGTCACATTAATGAAGATAGTGTCTTGTCCTGCCTCCATTTCTGCGATTCTTGTAGATAACAGTAGCGACATCCAGATGAAAGTCGTTCTATCTACTCCTTTCTCAATCAGTGCTCTTTTGACTGCCTCATGTGGCGTATTGTCAAAGGCCCCTTCTATGTCTAGAAAGGCACATACTTTTTTTATTCAGAGCGTCTTGGATTTCGTCAGTCAATTATGTTAAAGCGGTTTTGCCCGAAAGGACTATTTCTCCGGGAAAGTGAGTTTCTAACAGGACCAGAGCTCGTTATTTTTCGCTTTCTGTGAAGCTTACATCTGGCTTCCGTAATGCCATTACAGTGTCTAGTTTTTCTTTTGCCAAGACTTTGTGTAGCCTTGCTGCAGAGGATGTAGCGTCTATTTCTTCGTAGAATTTTCTGAAGCTATTTCTTTTAACTTTTCTGATCTCCTTATTTTAGGTTGTAAGTTTCTCGGTGTAGCTCTGCCAATCTCCATTACGTTTGGCTCTGTTGAAGAGCTGTCGCGTCTCGGATCTTAAGTTTGACAGATGACTGTTCCACCATATCCCATCTTTTGCTTTTCTAGTCCTCTGGAGAGGACAATTTGGTTCATAGGCATCGAGTATTGCCTCGTTCAGTTCTATGAAATCATTTTCTAATGCCAGGTGATTCCTGGCATTTCTTTTAGTCTTGAGACTTGCACGATTTATGTTCAGGTTAGTGTTGTAATTTTCCCAGTTAGTTTTCCTGGGGTTTCTCCTGAGTGCTGGTCCAGGAGGATTACACTCTAATCTGAACGTAATCATTCTATGATCAGAGAGGGATGGTTCGTTCGATACTCTCCAATCTTTCACCCGATCCTTAAGATTCGGTGTACTTAGTGTTATATCTAGTACTTCCTTTCTTGTTCTGGTTACAAAAGTAGGGGTATTCCCTATATTGTGTATAACAAGATTCTTATTAAATATAAAATCTAAAATTTTCTCACCTCTTTCGTTGGTGTCTGTGCTTCCCCATACGGTATTGTGACCGTTAGCGTCGCATTCTATGAGAAGCGGGAGCTTCTTCTGTTCACAGTATAATCTTTCCAAAATTAATTGCTAAAATCCATTTAAAAGTGTCATACAGAGTGAGAATCAAAACAAACCAATTCTTCTGCATAAAGTGAGGTTATATAATAGGCCTTAAATATTTGACATTTTAGCTGTCGGATAAAGTTAACCTGTTGTTGATAAACCGACCTTTCCAAAATAACTGGAAGTTAAGCATTAACTGACAGTTAAATTGCTATTGATAAACGGGCCCTCAATATATTAAATATATTCAATTCTAAATTAAAAAATTTAATAAATTAATAATTCACTAAAATATTCAATATACAGAAAACCAACACAAACAGATGTAACCATACCATATAATTCAAATCATCCTACAACTCATAAATTAGCAGCTTATAATTTTATGATACATAGAGCATTTTCAATTCCAATGGACAAATATAACTTTGATAAAGAAATTGAAATCATAAAACAAATTGCTACATCTAATGGCTATCCATTAAATTTAATAAATAAATTAAAAACAAAAATGTCAATAGAACTGATGTGTAGTAGTATTTGAATGTCATTGATGTGTATGAGTGAGTCTGGATGTTCAAGCAGGTGTTTTGCATAGTTTGACTTATCTGGTTATCTTTGGTTTGACATATTTATACTACATTACATTTTGGACAATTAATTTTGTAAAAACCAGATTTTTTTAATTTGGCTAATTTAATCATTTTGTACCAACATTATTTTATATTAATGCTGATGTTGCCAAAGATATTATTAGCAGACTATAAGCTATGACAGACGTTAGATAGGAGAAATAATTTTTTTCAAACTTATGGTGTGAAATTTTCTTAATGAATACCACGCAAGCTTAAATTATTCCAGGAAATTTTCTTTCGGGCATGAATATTTCAAGAAAATTATCCCTCGTCGCTTCACGATAATTTTCTAAATATTTTCTAAAATCATTTAAGCTTTTCTGATAATAAGTGAAAATTAAATTATAGGTTACTTCAATGGTTTTTTAATAAACATGATGTAACTTTTAATTCGTTTCTTTTGATCTATACATTTCAAAATAATACAATGCTAATTGTTGCTTCTTGATTTAAAAACCAAAACATTGTTTAAAGGATATCTTACACTAAATTAGATTGTTTTATAGTTTAATATAAAAATGTTTTATACTTACACTTAATATATTCCAGTTGGCTGTACCATACTTTATGGGTAAATCTTAACGTTCTCATTATCTCCATCTTATGAATTGCATTCATAAGTGATTCACCTTCAAAATACTAAACAAGCGTCCGTGATCACTTGCCATAGTATTTTTAATTGCCTAATTTTTCGTTTTAACAACTATAAGAAATGATTTCGAAATTTTTAACATCAAATCTATTTTGAACTGAACTGTTTTATAAAAGTCATCGGATTATTTATGAATTTGTTTTCGGTCTGATTAACAATTGCTGTATTTATATATATGTTTTATTATTTATTTTAGGTACGGTCAAGATCAATGTATAGTCATCTCGGGTGAATCTGGTGCAGGGAAAACGGAAAGTACAAAGTTGATTCTCCAATATTTAGCTGCCATTAGCGGTAAACATTCATGGATAGAACAGCAAATTCTTGAAGCGAATCCTATTTTAGAGGCGTTCGGCAACTCGAAAACCGTCCGAAATGATAATAGTTCCCGATTTGGAAAATATATTGATATTCATTTTAACAAAGATGGAGTTATAGAAGGGGCCAAGATAGAACAATATCTATTAGAAAAAAGTCGTATAGTTTCGCAAAATCCTGATGAAAGAAACTACCATGTTTTTTATTGTATTTTGGCAGGTTTGGGGAAGGACGAAAAAAAAAAGTTGGAGCTAGGAGACGCCAGCCAGTATCGATACTTAACAGGGGTGAGCATTTATATTATTGAAAAATAATGTAATGAAAGGCATATTAATGAAAATACGAAAATATGTTTTTTTCCATTACTTAAATCGATAAATCGAGTTCCTTTATACAGACAAAACATATTAATATCTATATAACATTTCAGATTTCTATATACTGAAGTTCGTCTTCGAAATCAGTCGACATTGTCTTTCAAGACGAAAATGTTCTGAATGAATATTTGCTCCAAATTATTTTCCGAGATAAAAAATATATATAATATATAATAATATATACATAATAATAATTATTTGAGATGTTTTAGCTTAATACTGAAATGAATTTTGAATTTTAATTTATAAATTTTCTTAATTATTTATGGTAGAGGGTTCATAAAAAAATTTACTTTAATTTTTAATATAGAATTTTGAATAAATATTCAAATAAATTTCAATATGGCCCTTAACCTTGTTAACTCCCCCCAATTAAAATTAACAAAATTTAAATATCTTATAGTATGTACAAAAAGTACGAGGAGTAATAAACCCTAATTAAGTATGCAAAACCTTTATCATGCAGGGAGCACCATAAAATTTTTGATAAATCTCTCACTTTAAATTACATTTCTTCCGTAAATCTAAAAACCAGGTAGATCGACCTCGTTTTTATTTCAGTTGTAGCAAAGTTTAGGGTTTCTTCATTGTTAAAGGATTAGCAGATAAGCAATAACGCAATGCAGTGGTGTGTATTTTGGGAAAAAAATACGTTTTAAATTATAATCTAATAAAAAATGAAAAGAAATAATGATTGGAATACATTTATTACTTACATTTTATTCTATATCCGATTCGGAAGAGGAAGAATCGTTGTTGACATTAATAATAATAGGGTCGATTAAATCATCACAAATATTGTCAATTTTCCACATATTTGCCTCTACTTTGATAACATGCTCGATACAGTTTGTCCAATTTTCCTTACTAACATGACTTACAGCACTCTCAAACAGTTTCACAACATCGTTTATTTTAAAAGTAGTACTTTTTTTCCAACTTCCCCCTTTAACTGAGCCCATATTAATTCTATGGGATTAAGTTCACAATGATAAGGGGGAAGTCGAAGAACTGATATACCACTTGAAGAAGCCATTTCTTCTACAATGTAGGTTTTGTATTTATTCTTGTTCATTTTTGTAATTCTGTAAAGTTGTTTCCTTAGTGGATCTTTTGGAAACTTAATATTTTTCGAAATAAGCACCTCCAAAAGCTGTGCTTTACGCCAACGACTTGTGGGCAATGCTTCTCGTAACCGTGAATGGTAACTTGCGTTGTCCATAACAATAACAGCCCCTTTTGGAATCAGATCCAACATTTGAACAAACCATTCCTCGAAGACATCCCCATTCATATCTTCGTGATAGTCCACCGTGCGTTTTGAAATAAAAGTTAATAATCCACCATCAACAAAACCTTCAGAACTTCCAACATGTACAATGATAAGTCTTTTTCCTTTTCCAGATGGTGGCTGCAAACCTAACGACAAACCTTCCACGAATGCCTGCCTTCCGCTTTTAATGTTTTCATCTTGCCAAGATTTGGAAACTGTATATCCAGCATTTATCCATGTTTCGTCTAAGTAGGACATTTTCAAATTTTGTTCTCTGGCATGTCGAATGCTTCTTAAATAGTCTCTTCTCCAAAAAACTTTTTACGGTTTATCTATCAAGAGAGATTTTCTATTATGTTTTGTATATCTGAAACTCACATCTTTCAAAAGTTTGCATAATGTCATTCTGGAGAATTTTGTATAGTCCGTATCTTCTTGCACTGATGTCATAATTTTGTCAAGTGTTGGAATTTCCTTTCGTAAGTAAAATCCATGGACTTTACGCCTTAGTCTTTGTTTTAATGACTCATCGATCTCAATTGGTTTTCGGCCTAAAGGAGTTTTAGGGGCTTGAAGAGTTCCATTCTTGCCTTCTTTTAGTAATCTATAAATTGTTGATTTGGCAACACAGAACATAGCAGCCGTTAATTCCACAATATCATCAACACTTGTACTTGGATCCTTATTTTTCAATGATATATAACAATTCAATATCAGAGTTTTTTCATTTAAATATAATGGACCTGTTTTTGGTCGTTTAAATGGTCCTTGGCTTATCGACATTGTTTGGTACTTGCACAATTAACATTCAACAAATTTTTTAAATATATTCCAACTGTTTACAATATTATGAAAACCATACAACTTCATACAACTTTACTTAAAGAACTAATACTAAGTACTGATTTAATGTACCTACTTTCTTTTAAAATAATATTCCCGATAATGTTTCTAAGAAAACTGGGTTGTTTGGAAAATCCCTCTCAATAATCGAATAATCTGTAAATAGGTGTAATCGTATTAAGCCGATTACTGTAGGCCATTTGCCATTTAAAATTTCTGAAAAAAATTCCCCAAACACTACATATAGGAGTAATACAAATAAAAAATATTTATTTTGCTTCTTTGAATTTAATAAAAATTGTAACGATATCTTGCTGTCTTGATTTTATTTAATTTTTTAAAAATATATTTCACTGTAATTTATTTGTGACAATATTCAAAGTTTGAATTAATCTTCTTACAAAAAGAACAAAAATATATAAAATAATTATTGTTACAGATTGGTTTTTTTTATTATCAATAAACTGTGTTGCCTTTCTTTATCAAACTTACTAAAATTTATGTACCTCTATCACTTTTTTTATTCAAATTAGTACATCCCGTTACCTCTGACCTAAATCGTATATTCTTTAGCATAGCTGCAACTCATTCGTTCAATACAAAATGTACCTTACGGTATACCCTCTTAAAATATATTTTGGTGTGTCTATGAAATCTACTTAAATGATTGATTTATTACTCCTTGTCCTTTCTATACAGACTATAAAATACTCTTAATATTAAACATTATTTACAATTCCTAACTACTATTTCCCCCCTCTCTTCTTTCTTCTTCATCTTTTTCCCTTTATTTTCTTGTGTGCATTTTTATCAGTAACTTTTCTATTTTATCTTCAACGTCCATCCTTCAAAATTCTTCAGTTTTGGCATCTATACGTTTGATTAATTAGTTTCTATTTTTGATTCTTTAGGTTCCCCTTTAGTTTTTCGGTTTTCTTCTTATTTTCTTCAGTTTCTTTTGTTGATATTTTTCCTATTTTTCTCTTTCATTTTTAAATATAATTAGTTTTACTATTTTTGATTTTTCTATTTCTATGGTTTTTATACTCTTTTCCGTTTTATCCAATTTTTTAATTATTATAGGTCCTACATCTATTACCTCATTATTTTTATTAAGTAAATTACTTTCTTCTCTTCTCACAATCTCAGATTAATTCTGCTTTACATTAATTTCAGTCTTATTTCTTCTTGTGTTTGTCTCCTAAACTTTTTAAATTCTTCCCCTATTTCTCCTTTAAAGTTTTCGATATTCTCTCCATGTTTTTCACCTTGTACCTTTAAAATCCAGAATTCTTTATCCATATTTTCTGCTATCATTCCAATGTTTTTATTTGTATTCATTATTTCTTTGTCTCTTTTTGTGATCCTTTCGATATTCCCTTTTAATGTTTTAGTGTTCTCTACTATTTCCACTTTAAGTTCCTTTTCTTTGTTCCATTCCTTCTACTTCCTTTTTTACTTCTAATAATAAGCAATATTATGGATATTTACTTATTTCTATTACCAACGTTTTAAATAAAAAATAGTATAATAAAAAATTATTTTGGTAGAACAAGGAAACGTCTTGTATTTTCCAGTCATATCCCATTATCATAAGAGTGCTTTTTATATTCTTAATATCCAAATCATCGATCGGTTACTTATTTTTTCACGATTTCTTTTGCAAGCCGTTCACCTATTTTTTCGCGAGTAGTTATAAAGCCACGTTGGGTGCCAAATGTGCGCATTATTTTGTGTTCCTGAATTGTTTTATAGTTTTTGATTTGAAAAATAGTTTGACAAAACGTCAATGAATATTTAGAGCCAAATTGCACACCGATTTAATGACCAGTATGTTATTCTAATCAAGGAAACAATAGGCAGAATGTCTGGCAGACTGAATTATGTCAATGCCAAGTAAGAAAAAATATGAACGTAATGTATTATGTTCTGCGGAACAGTGAGACATTATTGAAAAATAGGAGAGCTGGCCTTTGTTGTGGCTTCTATTGTTTGGCGCCCTTCGGGACAGTGTGTCAAGATAGTAAATACATAAAATTGTGAAAATAATAATGTTTCACAATTTAAATAATTGTTTTATTTTTAATTAACTGAATGCAGACCTCAAATTTCTTCACTAAGTATCAATATTTTGGGTTTTGTTAACATGTTTTTCTCACGAATCGGTAAAAACTGTGTAGATAACTACGTCAATATAATTAAACTAAATCGGTAAATAATGTCCGTCAGTTGTTGATGTGTTGGCATTTAAATATCGTAGTTGTCAATTCTTAATCAAAAACTAATATTTTGCGAAGTATTAATGAAATATTTAGCTGACACTCACCGGATTGAAATTTTACTAATGATTGGTTACAGCGATAATTGCAGAAGTCAAGTTGAAGTGGCAAACTTTTTTAATCAGAGGTATCCTCAATTGCCTAATATTTCACTAGGTATTGTGTCTAAAATTCATGCACAATTCAGAGACTTTTATATGAGACTGTGTTATTACCAACAACAAAGTGGAGAACATTTTGAGCAATTGTTTTAAAAAATCAATTACGCCAAGTATTTTATGTATTTACTATCTTGAACAAAATACCTAAAACATTTGAAATAAACTCTCACAAATTTTAGGGTGGTTGCATAACATGCGAAGGAAGAGACGATTATGCGGAATTCGCCGATATCAGAAGCGCAATGAAAGTCCTTTTATTTTCCGATTCGGAAATATGGGAAGTAATGAAATTACTGGCGGCCATCCTGCACATCGGAAACATCAGATACAAAGCCACTGTCGTAGATAATTTGGATGCTACAGAAATCCCCGATCCTACTAACGTCCAAAGAGTGGCTAATTTACTAGGAGTACCTACGCAGTTACTTATAGATGCTCTTACTAGAAAAACTCTTTTTGCTCATGGTGAAACAGTAGTTTCAACTTTATCCAGGGATCAAAGTGTTGATGTAAGGGATGCTTTTGTAAAAGGCATATACGGACGCATGTTTGTCCACATAGTCAAAAAAATCAACAAAGCCATTTATAAGCCCAAAGAGAGACAGAGAAGTTCAATCGGAGTATTGGACATATTCGGTTTCGAAAATTTCGATCACAACAGTTTCGAACAATTTTGTATAAATTTTGCTAATGAAAATCTCCAACAATTTTTTGTTAGACATATTTTTAAGTTAGAACAAGAGGAATATAATCTGGAAGGAATCAATTGGCAACATATAGAATTTGTGGATAACCAAGATGCTCTGGATTTGATTGCCATTAAACAGCTCAATATTATGGCCCTTATTGATGAAGAAAGTAAGTATACTAATTAAATACCAGTTTTTTTTTAATTTGTACTAACTCTTGTAATGTAATGTAATGTGATATAGGGGTTGCCCACTGCGACCTGTGAGATCTATTGTGCCCCCTTACTTGCTTAGACGGTGGGTTTTCCCGTATTTAAAGCACCTCCTCTAATTCTATCTTTATGAATGTTAGGATGTCGATCGGCATCAATTTAGGCAAGTCATTCTCTTATATTTCGTGTGCTCCAAGTTGTAGGGCTCTTGTATTTCTTAGGGCAGGACAAGCTGTGAGTGTGTGCATTGAGTTTTCCTCCTCCATTTCACAATACCTGCATTCTGCCTCAATCCCTAGTCTATGTAGGTGTCCTCTTAGTTTACAGTGTCCCGTTTTTTTTGTTACATGGCTTTGGCAAAACCAATTAGCCAGATCAGATTTGTTATTTATATCTTAAGATTTATTGTTACACAGTTCACAGCGATCTACATTACGTGGTGTTAATGGGTTAGATTAGGTTAGGTCCCGTTAAGATGCCTGGAATAATTCTTAGGTTATTTTTGCTCAGCCCAAGACATTGTATGGACTTTTTGGGGTTGTAACTACCTAGCAAGGCTTTTGCTTGCCTTATCCCTGGTAGGTTTTCCCAATGTTCGATCTTTTCCATATTCTCAATGCCACTGAGTTCATTGAGGATGGAACTGTAGGCTATGCCACAGAATGGTTCAGGTCCCATTAGTGACTTACTCGCTGCCCTTCTAGACATTTCTGTACTATTTACCTTAAATCTTTCTTGTTGAAGCTAAATTCTGTATTGGCCTACATTTGCAACTGTGTTATTATTTACCAATATTAAAAAAAACCTTTCCTGAACCAGGGGGGGGCAAGGCCCCTCTCTGCCGGCGCCCATGCCTGTGGACGTTTCAGAAGTGTCTTTCTTCTTCCTGTCCTCCTTCTTCAGTCCATATATCGGTACTCTGCCGAACCGGTAATGCACAGTTTGGTCCTTCATAGGAATAGAGGGGAATGAAACAGCAGATAAGCTGGCAAAAAAAGGAGCTGAAACCCCACATTTGGAACCAGAACCATCTTGTGGGATCAGCAGTAGAGTAATCTTAGGAAAACTAAGGGAGGAAATGGAGAAAGAAAAATCCAAGTACTGGAATCAGCTGGAAGGACTGAGGCAATCTAAGATACTACTGAGGAACTATGACTCTTAACTTCCTCAACCTCAGTAAAAAAAGGCTCCGTATTCTAACGGGAATATTAACCGGGCATTGCCGGTTAAGAAGCCACATGAAGAAACTAGGGTTAGCAGATGAAGCAAAGTACAGATTCTGTGAGGAAGAGGATGAAACCTCAATACATATACTCTCAGAATGTCCTGCCTTGCAAAATTCTAGGGCTAGATACCTAGGAGCACATGAAATAGAGGAAGGGGATCTAGCTGATTTGAAGCCCGACGATGTCCTAAACTTCCTCAGGAAAATAGGACTCGAAGAGCTGCTATAAATCTGAGAAAACATCAGAACATGGCAAGTAAGGGGGGACACAATAGATCCCATGGGTCGCAGTGTAATCATCACCCCTAACTCATTCATACATCATTCATACATTCATACAACCAGGGTTCCAGAACTAGGTCCCTTCGCTCTGGCCTTTTCCCTATCCGCCACCTGGGGACGCGCCGGATAGGTACCCAACCCACAGGGTACTAACTCTTACTCTGTGTAGGTCCATCTTTCTAAGAACATTAAACAACGAAACTTCCATGTTCATTTAAAAAAATTAGCTTTTTTAATTCAATGACATACCAATATTAAAGCCTAGATATTAATAACCCTAAGGGATTATCCTGGATAATTTTTTTATTATTAATTTTTTTTTAATTGACGATAATACATACTTTTATATTTTCAAATCGCGTTCTTAAAATGTAAATATCTAACGTATCGGTGGAAATAACTTATAAAATTTGTTATTGTAACATTTCCCATATTCGAGAAAAAAATAACAATAATTTATTTTCCTCAACCTTAAGTGGATGACACTTGTTGGAGAAGCAAGCAAACCCATATGTTTATTAAGAAAATATTTATTAATCTTTAACAAGAAATCGCATCCTTAAATTTTTTGCAAATTATTTTGACTCACCCTATATACAAAAACTGTAGATTTAGTCAAAATAAACATTTTAATGGTGGAATCTTGAAAGTTCTTTAATTATCCTATTTTCGGTCATACTTTCTTTAAAAATGATAAATTATTTTTGTTAGATTTTATTACTATTGTAAAAACACTTGGGTTTTGGGTATATCCAGTTTTGATTTTGCTTCAATTTTAATTAATGCCAAACTAGTCTATAATAATTACCAAAAATAAATATCATCACAAACTATGAAAAGATCCTTTCAAAGTCCAAATTTCATTATGAAAATTTTTTGTTTTAGGTAAATTTCCCAAAGGAACGGACCAAACATTTTTGGCTAAATTACATAAACAGCATGGAAGACACAGAAATTATCTGAAACCTAGATCTGACATTAATACAAGTTTTGGTTTAAATCACTTCGCAGGAATAGTATTTTACGATACAAGAGGCTTCTTAGAAAAAAATAGAGACACTTTTAGTCCTGATTTATTACAACTTATTACAATAAGCGGAAATAAATTTTTACAACAAATATTCGCTGAAGATATTGGAATGGGATCTGAGACAAGAAAAAGGGCACCTACGTTATCAACCCAATTTAAAAAAAGTTTGGACTCCTTAATGAGGACGCTATCTAATTGTCAACCTTTCTTTATACGATGTATCAAACCTAACGAGTTTAAGAAGCCCTTGTTATTTGATCGAACTTTATGTTGTAGACAGTTAAGATATTCAGGTATGATGGAAACTATAAGAATTAGAAGAGCAGGATATCCTATAAGGCATAGCTTTGCGGAATTTGTAGAGAGATATAGGTTAGTATTCAATGCATTATTCTTGCAATTATTTTCTTTTATTAAATTACTGCATTTTAGATTTCTCATTCCGGGGGTACCCCCAGCACACAAGACTGATTGCAGAACTGCAACTGCACGAATTTGCTCCATAGTTTTAGGAAGATCTGATTATCAACTCGGCCATAATAAAGTTTTTCTAAAAGATGCACATGATCTTTTTCTCGAACAAGAAAGAGATAGAGTACTTACGAAAAAAATTCTCATCTTACAGAGGTAATATTATATTATTAATATATATGTTATATTATAAGATATAAGATTTACTACTTTTATAAATTATATTTTATTTTTAAAAAACTGTGAAATATTGTTTAAATTCACATTACATTTATTTAGATATTAACTCTTATAATGATAGAAGGCGTTAAATGGCAATTTGTGATAAGAAAAATTTATTCATAACGAAAGCTACTAAATTTGATGTTAATTAATAATAAAACCGCTAATTGTCTTGAACTTTGCCTTTAATTTGATAGAAAACATATTCACATAAGAAAATTTAATATAGGATAACATGTGCTATTATTTTTAAATAAAGTACCAAAAAAGAAGTTTCTAGGCGACAAAAAACTAGAACTTACAGGCTGTAAGATGTACATGGAAATGACCATAAAGTATGTAAAGTATTTTTTCATACTGTATGGTAAAGTACCATTCCCGGACTCGTTTGAGTACTTTGTACTTTACAGTACTCTTCAATACTCCCAATGTTTGAAATAATAAGTGAATCAACATAAACTAAGCTTGTATTCTAGTTTTTGAAGATTGACATTAATTGTACAACTGCTGTTGCCAGCAATATGTATTAATGGAGTTGTTGATGGATTTACAGTGTTCTCTGTAATCGCGGAAGACGTGTGGCTGTGATGTAGCACTTCAATAAAAGTTTCGACCCTTTAGATCATTCTTGCAATCTTGTTTTTGCCTTTTATCGATTCTTCTATATACTTTTCTGCAACTGAAGAACTCTTCCATCCACCGTGCTGTTTTAGAACTTTGAGGTCAGCTCCAGCATTGGCCAACAACGTTGAGGATGTCCTCCTGAAGCAATGACCTGTATACTGTTCTGGTTGGTCTAGTTTTAAGAAAGCTATTTTCTTAGGTACTTCGCCAACAGTATGTATACCAGCTCTTTGAGACCGACATTTTCCTTGTCTATAATCCGCCAAAAGAGCTTTCAGTGAGACGTGTTTGTCGTAAATTCATGTATTTTCTAAACACATCCAAATAGTGAACCTCATCAGTGTTAATCACAGTGAAAGCTCGTCGAATATGCGTTTTTATCTGGATAATCTTAACTACTAGCTTATTACCCTTATCCTCCACATCACTAACTTCTAAATTATAGATATCTTCCCTTCGGCAACCTCCAGCAACTCCAAGTAATGCTATCACTTTGAATAATAGATATTCTTTATCTGGAGCGTTCCTCATAAAGCTTTCAATTTGTTCCTTTGTCAGCACCTTCGACTGGTTTGGCTGATGGTCTACATTTTGTTTTTTCAAAAAAGCTATCAACTTTGGGAAACTTGATATGTTGACATTCTCATTAACCATAATCATTGATTTTACCATCGAGTATTTGGACCATAATGGAGATGGGTTGAATGTTTTTGAATGAAAATTTAAACTGTTGAAAAGAATATTCTGTTCTCACCACATCCAAAAAGTAAGCCCACATCACATTTTCATCAGCACTACTTTTCAAATTGTTTTGTTCACGCCACTTGCAAAACAGCGCATATTCTTTTTCATATCTTTTCGCAGACTTAACTGGAATGGTTTGCCCTATCGCTTTCGCAGTTTTCTCAGCAATTTCATCTAATTTCAGATCTATTTTCTCCGCAGATATTTCGTGTGTACAGAAAAATGTAATATGTCTGCCTTTATTTACATTGTTACCTGGTAACCGCTGTTCATTTTTTATTTATAAAGCAAATCAGCCATGTTAAGAATAAAGCAAGTAACATAATTTTTTCACAGCAGTCTACTTCTTCCTAATAAAATGATCAGTTTCATATTTTATTGCGTTTAAAACCAAAGGCAGTATGAAACAAAATATAGTACGATACACGTCTGTGAAGTGATTATTAGTTTACTCGATTAGATATTCTTGACTCGTACTTATCTCGTACCGTAATAAGTCACTTCCCCGACTTGTTACGTAAATAACTATTTTAAAGCTTTACTACAATCTGTCCAGAAATAAAAACATCTTTGGCCATCCAATCTAGTGCATAGAAGTAACGAAAAATTTCCATTTGTCAATCTCGCTGATTTTTTCCAGTCAATTCAGCTTGCAGGTCTTTGAATGGTGTTCAACCTCATTATCAGTATCTAGAATAAAATACAAATCACAATACTACAAAGTTTCATACAACTTGGCCACAAAATACTGTGGAACATGTTATATTTATCTATGACATTTTTAAAATAAGGACAGAAGAACCTACACAAGCCGTTTTTTACGAAAGTACTTGGAACAATCCACTTATTGTATACATATTAACAAAGAATAGATACCTGTTGACATATTTTTACTTTCACTAGGAATATACTCTTCGTCTTCTTCATGAAAATCGCTAAAAGAAGACGAATCGCTCCACACGTGGTCCCCATGTTGTTTGTAGCATAGGCACGTCTGGCTTCTATATTTCCTATGGCGTATTTGGCGTATTTTCAGTGCATACCCATGCTAACACAGTTTTAACTGACAGGTTTAGACACCTCTGGTCCTGAGCCACTCAATTGATGCTGATTTACTTATACAATCTGGCACAAAATGATCTTCACAAAGATAAGAAGTATTACTGTGAGGAATTAAATTCAAATTCTTATACCAGATCTCACGAATTTCAGGTTTTTTAGAAAAATGGACAAATGTTTTATATGTTAATTGACTGTTATTTGAATTATTATAATAATAAGCATTTGAACAATTTGGGGCTGCACAAGTGTAAATTTAACTCGTCTGGACATTTTAAATAATGGAATAAAAACTATTTACATTCTTTGACTTGGATCAAGATAATAATAATAAACAATATAATCTATCTAACAATAATGCGAAAAAGAAAGAGCTCTGCTCCTGTTAGAAACTCACTTTCCCGGAGGAATAGTCCGTTCCGGAAAAATAAATGAGAAAGCTAAAAGACCTACCAGGGAAGACACTGCAATGGCAAAGCACATATGCAGTGAGGAACGGCTGAGATGGGCTATGAACACCTTCCAGCCGTTCAAAACCCCTGGAACGGATGGAATATTTCCTGTCCTACTTCAACAGGGCCAAGAGGCAATAATTCCACACTTGATCCGAATTAGTCGGAGCAGCCTTGAACTGGGATATATACCAGAAGCGTGGAGAAGGGCCAAAATCACCTTCATCCCAAAAGCAGGGAAACGGGACACTACGCACCCCAAATCCCTTAGACCGATCAGCCTCACATCGTTTGTTCTCAAAACGATGGAAAAAGCTGTAGACAATTACATTAGAACAGAAATCTTGGAACAGGTGCCACTGCACCCCTGTCAGCATGCGTACCAAGCGGGAAAGTCCACGAAAACCGCTTTAATACAATTGACTGACAAAATCCAAGACGCTCTGAATAAAAAAGAGACCGTGGTATGTGCCTTTCTAGACATAGAAGGGGCCTTTGACAATACGCCACATGAGGCAGTCAAAAGAGCACTGATTGAGAAAGGAGTAGATAGAACGACTTCCATCTGGATGTCGCAACTGCTATCTACAAGAATCGCAGAAATGGAGGCAGGACAAGATTTTAAACTTAACCCCACTGCACATTCTGTTAGAAAGTGTAAGGAAGAAAACGATATATAGAATGATCAAAGAAGGAATTATCAGGGAAAAACCCCGATCACTTCATTTTGATCAAACTTGGGAAATGCCCCAAGATGATATGCCAAAGAAATTCAACTTTGTGAGAAAATTCATCACAAGGTTGAGTAATAAATCTGAATGGGACGAAGACACCATACAGAATTTAAATCAGAATACCATAAAGTGGTATACGGACGGTTCCAAGCTAGACGAGGGAACTGGGATAGAAGTTTTTGGACCGAGAGCCAAATACTCAGAAAGCTTGGGCACATACCCGAGCATCTTTCAAGCAGAAGTCCGCGCCATCGAAAGATGTGTGGAATTCAATATTGGAAGAAACTACCGCAGACAAGAGATTGTGGTCATGTCGGATAGTCAAGCAGCCATCAAAGCGCTGAGTTCAAATATATATAATCAGTTCGAAGATAGTTTGGGAATGCCTAGGCAAACTAAATGAACTGGGCCAGAAGAACACTGTCACCCTCCTATGGGTCCCGGGACACATAGGAATAGAGTGGAACGAAACAGCAGATAAGCTGGCAAAAATAGGAGCTGAAACCCCACATTTGGGACCAGAACCATCTTGTGGGATCAGCAGTAGAGTAATCTTAGGAAAACTAAGGAAAGAAATGGAGAAAGAAAAATCCAAGTACTGGAATCAGCTGAAAGGACTGAGGCAATCTAAGATACTACTGGGGAACTATGACCAGAAGAGATCTCTTAGCTGCCTCAACCTCAGTAAAAAAAGGCTCCGAATTTTAACGGGAATATTAACCGGGCATTGCCGGTTAAGAAGCCACATGAAGAAACTAGGGTTAGCAGATGAAGCAAAGTGCAGATTCTGTGAGGAAGAGGATGAAACCTCAATACACATACTCGCAGAATGCCCTGCCTTGCAAAATTCTAGGGCTAGATACCTAGGAGCACATGGAATAGAGGAAGGGGATCTACCTGACTTAAAGCCCGACGATTTCCTAAACTTCCTCAGGAAAATAGGACTCGAAGAGCTGCTATAAGTCTGAGAAAATATCAGAACATGGCAAGTAAGGGGGGACACAATAGATCCTATAGGTCGCAGTGTAATTATCACCCCTAATTTATACATACATACATACATACAACAATAATGTGAAAAATAAAATACTAAATACTTACCAAACTTATTTATTAATCTAAAAAGAAAACGCTCTTCTTCGGTCCAATTAATTCATCGCAGATGTCGAACTAAAATGTAAGAACTATTAACAATAATCTTTTGTTAAGAACTCTCCATTACAGATGGTAATAGCTGTACTAATTATAATGATTTTAAATAATTATAATAGTTAACATGTAATGTTACACTCTTTCACATTATATCGAATTTATTATGACTCTATATTACAGATTTATTATACCAAATAACAGTTTAATGTCCTCCACGATCTAACATAAATATTAGCTTTATTTTTGTTTAAGGAGGACACAAAACTTGTTGCTTTATGTGTGAAAAAATTCTACAGTGAAAAACTTACTTCTTAATTGAATCTGTTCATCCATCGATTTATTTTTTAGGTCAATTCGGGGTTGGGTGTATAGAAGACGTTTTCTTCGACTAAAAGCTGCCACAATAATAATTCAAAAGTACTGGAAAGCCTACAGTCAAAGACAACGATACAAGAAAATGCGATTAGGGTACATGCGTTTACAAGCGCTCATCCGAGCGAGAGTTCTTTCCAACCGATTCAGACTTTTAAGAGGACATGTTGTGGGTTTACAAGCACATGCTAGGGGATATTTGGTTAGAAGAGAATACGGATATAAAATGTGGGCGATTATTAAGATACAATCTCATGTCAGACGGATGATAGCTCAGAGGAGGTATAAGAAGTCTAAGTTTGAACACAAACGTCACGTGGAAGCACTAAGATTAAAAAAGAAGGAGGAAAGAGAGTTAAAAGATGCTGGAAATAAACGAGCAAAGGAAATTGCAGAACAACACTATAGGTAAGACTTAAAGTACCTAGTCTAAAATAGATATTTATCAAAGCTGTATATTTTTTCATGTGTTAACTTTTAGAGTTTACCAAATCAATTTGACAAGTTTATGTTAATGTATGCCATCTAATATTTCTGGAAATAGTATAACATTAAGCACCTAAAAATCATACTTTTTTAGAGAACGAATATACCAGCTTGAGAAGAAGGAAATGGAATTGGAAATGGAGGAAAGAAAACTTGTGGAAGAAAAGAAAAACAAAATTAATGAAGCAGCTAGAAAAGCAGATGAACCTGTTGACGATTCCAAATTGGTTGAAGCTATGTTTGACTTTCTCCCTGACAGTTCTAGTGAAGCACCTACACCAGGTTTGTATATTTATTTAAGCAACAAAAATAAACGTATTTATAAAAAAATTGATTACAGGCAGAGAAACATCTGTTTTTAATGATTTACCAAACAGACCTGCCGAAAATGAAATAATTAGCCCATTAGCAACAGCTTCAGAAGATGAAGAAGACCTAAGTGAATTTAAGTTCCAAAAGTTTGCAGCAACTTACTTCCAAGGGAATGTTGGGCATCAATATTCCAGAAAACCTTTGAAACATCCCTTATTACCTTTACACACTCAAGGAGACCAGTTGGTAATTATTTTTCCATAACGAAGAAAAGCATTATGTAACATATTTGCATTAAACTTTTTTTAGGCAGCTCAAGCTTTATGGATAACAATATTACGTTTTACTGGTGATCTACCAGAACCGCGATATCATACGATGGACAGAGATACTACGTCGGTCATGTCGAAAGTAACAGCTACTCTAGGTCGTAACTTTATCCGTAGTAAAGAATTTCAAGAAGCCCAACTTATGGGCTTGGACCCAGATTCGTATCTAAAACAGAAACCAAGATCGATTAGAAATAAGTTAGTATCTTTAACTCTTAAAAGAAAAAATAAATTGGGAGAAGATGTAAGAAGGAAATTACAAGATGAAGAGTATACAGCTGATAGTTACCAGTCATGGCTGGAAACAAGACCTACCAGTAATTTGGAAAAGTTACACTTTATTATCGGGCATGGTATACTTAGAGCAGAACTTAGGTAAATATAAACATTTTATCTTGTTCAAATATTAGAGTATCTACTAAACATATAATATTAAACCTTTTAATTTATTTCAAACATTAAGCTTGTGTTCAAGTTTTATAACAAATGTATATACAGTACGGTTCTAAAGTCCCTTCCCCCCATTTATTTTTTGAAACGTTAGAATTAGACATTTGAAATTTTGGGAAAGTGAACTAGGGAATGTATATAACTTTTTTATAGATAGTAGGTGACGTAATCATAAAAAATGGCGGACGTGGGCACTTTTGGAAGATCATTTTAAATGGCTCCATATGGCAAGTAATACATCATTTGAAAGCTTGTTTCAAACCCTTTCCAATGATACCAAAAAAAATTAATTCTTCTTCCTTATTTACAACTTTCAACCCAAAATTATAAAATTATTAAAGTTTTTAAATATTTTATTTGGTAAAAAAATACGTTCTAATAATAAAAAAAATTAAATAATATGTTCAAAATGTTCACCATTTACTTCTTCGTAATAAAAAAAAACTTTACCGACTTTTTATTTAAATCGAATTCTTTGCTTTAAATGTAGGTACAATGCTATTAACTGGCGTACTAAAAATTTAAAATGATTGGCACTATACTATTCTTGTTTAATTTCAAAGTTTTTATTTTTATTTCTTTTTGGTTCATATCTTAATTATAATTTGTAAAAATAGTAAAATTTTACTTCTTTACCATTATTGTGATTTAGTAAATTATCCGTTAATAATAAATAAGAGTTTTTTAAAATGTCGCGAACTATGCAGGAAAAAGTTTAAGCAGTATTAATTATTGGTGAGGCTAGAACTAATCTGCATGAAGCCGAACAGATTTTTAATGAAAGGCATCCAGATCGACCAATATCCAGACAGTACCTGAGACAACTCTTAGATAAATTTCATAGAACGGGAAACGTTGCAGACGCTAAGCGAAGTGGTCGACTTGGAATTAGTGAAGACAAACAAGTCGAAATAGTTGCCGAAATGGTAGTCAACCCCATACAATCCATCTCAAATGTTGCACAAACTTGTGAAGTGTCTTCATCATCTGTAAAAAGAGTTTTAAAGAAAAAAAATTTCATCCTTATAAAATGAAAATGCTCCATATGCTGACAGAAGATGATCCAGATCGCAGAATTGAATTCTGTGAGCAAATAATAAATAAAATAGAACAGGATCCTTATTATCTTAAAACAATTTGCTTTAGTGATGAGTGCTCTTTTTTTCTTAATGATAAAGTTAATACCCAGAACGTAAGATACTGGAGTGACACAAATCCTTACCTTTTTTATCAAAAAGTGAATGTGTGGGCAGGAATTTTGGGAAACTACATTGTTGGTCCTATATTTTTAAACGTAAATTTAACTGGGGAAATTTACCTGGAATTACTCCAGAATGGTATTGAACCCCGAATCTTAGAGATTCTTGAGGATCATGCTGACGAGTTCCATGATATGGAAATAAATTTTCAGCAGGATGGTGCTCCTCCCCAATATTATCAACCTGTTAGAAATTATTTAAACGAACAATATCCAGATAGGTGGATTGGACGACGGGGTCCAATAGAGTGGCCTGCGCGTTCTCCCGATATGAACCCACTAGATTTCTTTTTATGGGGGTACCTAAAATTAAAAGTTTATGGTACACCAATTGAGAGCATTGACGAATTAAAGCGAATAATTAGTGAAGAATGCAGGTTAATTTCTAGAGAGACACTTGAACGCGTTCGGGAAAAGTTTTCTGCTAGACTTTTTTATTGCCAGGAAGTAAATGGTGAACATTTTGAACATATTTAATTTTTTTATTATTAGAACGTATTTTTTTACCAAATAAAATATTTTAAAACCTTAATAATTTTATAATTTTGGGTTGAAAGTTGTAAATAAGGAAGAAGAATTAATTTTTTTGGTATCATTGGAAAGGGTTTGAAACAAGCTTTCAAATGATGTATTACTTGCCATATGGTGCCATTTAAAATTATCTTCCAAAAGGGCCCACGTCCACCATTTTTTATGATTACGTCACCTACTATCTATAAAAAAGTAAAATACATTCCCTACTTCACTTTCCCAAAATTTCAAATTTCTAGTTCTAACGTTTCAAAAAATAAATGGGGGGAAGGGACTTTAGAATCGCACTGTATATAAGAACAATAAGATAACAGTAATAATTTTAACATCGGTGCCAAAATTGAGATAGACACATTTAGTTAAGACATAGTTTAAAGAGCTCTTAACTATGGTTAAGATTATTGACATATTCTTATTAAATTAGCATATTCTATTTTTAGGGACGAGGTGTACTGCCAAATCTGCAAACAACTTACCAATAACCCATCCAAATCATCTCATGCACGAGGTTGGATTCTGTTATCTTTATGTGTTGGCTGTTTCGCACCATCCGAAAAGTTCGTCAGCTATTTAAGAGCATTTATAAGAGAAGGTAACATTAAAATATTTGTTTTGTTTTGTAGAAATAATATAGAGATGGTTTCGGTCCCTTTTTTTTGTTTTCTGGGTAACCTTATCAAAATAAAATGTTCTATAATCCTAACCCTACAATAATATATAAGTTTCAACAGGTCTTATAAGCACATTAATAAATTAACAATATTTTACTTAGGACATCTTTTACAGTTTTTCACGTTCCATTTGAAGCACATGCATACTTAAAATTATTAAAAATTTGAATGTTAATGGTTTATTCTGAATAAAATACAAACAATAATTTACTTTTGATTAAAAAACTGAACTATCTTACTGTACCCAACTCTACCACTGTATTTATTAACAAGTTCTTTTTGACTCTACTACTTCAATAGAGATCCTCAAGAACCATCTTCAGAACTGAGCAAAATAGTTATAAGAACCAATGTGTCGCCATGCACGGAAAAATAAATTTTGTATTCTGGAATCGGGGACCAAACATGAGTATCTAGTCCACTTGAATATACTAAGTGACATAAAAATCCGAACACCCAGTTTAAATAATTTTATTTTTATAAAATTTTGAATGAGTACTTACTGAAGCATAATAAGTAAATGATAAAAATTTCAAAATGATTGAATTGCTTTAAAGCCCTTTTACATGCTTCTGATCAGGTGTTCAATGTCCTCCTATGGTATCTCATTCCAGGCAACCACCAACTTCTTTCGAAGTTATTCTAGAGTCTGAGGAGGACGTTGCAAATTGAGCAATCTTCTACCCATTATATTCCACACATGCTCAATTGGAGATAAGTCGGGAGAACTTGGTGGCCAAGGTAACAATGTGACATCATTATGTTGAAAGAAGTCTATTGTGACTCTTGCGACATGTGGTCGGTCATTATCTTGTTGGAAAGTTGGATTTGCCAGGGTGTCAAGATAGGGTAAAAGATGGGATTCTAAAACTTCTTGGATATAACGCTGCGCTTTCATGTTACCTCTGATGAAGATAAAAGGTGATCTCGAACCATAAGCTACAGCACTCCAAACCATAACCCCAACAGTTTAATCAACATGCCTTTCAACAAAAAACCAGGGATTTCTCCTTTCACCAAGTCGTCTTCTAACCCTTTCCCTGCACCACTCAAGGCGATTACGTCAGTGTTCTAGAGAAAGGGAGGACCCAGGTGTGATCGGTATTAAAACAGGCCAAAACGTCTTATTCGTCGGTAAACACTTCGCATTCCAATAGATCTTCCAAGTTCTGCAAACCATTTATTTGCAATGGACCTGGTAGTGGAGAAACGGTCCCCTAAGGCCAATAATCTTAGGCGGCGATCTTCACGGTTTGTTGTTCTACGGGGGCGTCCAAAGCCCCTTGGTCTTTGCGTACGGCCTTCTCGAAGCCATGCCTGACAACACCCAACCACGGTGTCTACATTTCTTTGCACTCTAACTGCAAGTTACGACCCCTATCAAACTCACTAAGTTGACGAAATCGTACAGGTCTCCGTACCCTAGGCATCGTAACCAATCGTAAAGAATGTCAAGAACCAAAATCCGCAAAATTTGAATCTTTACTACGCCTACAATATTCATTTCTGGATTGTTAGTGGATTTCAAAAAAAAGCGGAATTAAAACCGGAATCTCCAACTCCTAATTTTAGAATATTGCTCTCATATGTCGAGAAAAATATTCTTTCCATTTTGCAGACCATTGATTATATTCAAAATAGAACAATCCTTTTACTAAATGACTCTAATTTCACCTAAAAACGTTCTAGTACCACTACTTACAAGAAAATTTTGAAAAAACAACAATAATTTACTTAGTTATCTATTGTTTATTGTCTAGTTCAAAGCAATCCTGTATCAAGAAGGTGCCAATCCTTGGCACAAAAAAACAATATACAATTTGTTAAAAGACATTTTACTTTTTCAGGTCCTCCAGGCTATGCCCCGTATTGTGAAGATCGCCTTAAACGAACCTTTAATAACGGTACCCGAAATCAACCACCAAGTTGGTTGGAGTTACAAGCAACTAAATCGAAGAAACCAATTATGCTTCCCATTACTTTTATGGATGGTAATACAAAGACTCTATTAGCAGATTCTGCTACAACTGCTCGAGAACTTTGTAATCAATTATCTGACAAAATCGGTTTAAAAGATCAATTCGGGTTTTCCTTATACATCGCCTTATTTGATAAAGTTTCATCTTTGGGAAGTGGAGGAGACCATGTTATGGACGCCATTTCACAGGTAATAATATTTTGTATAAATATTCATAAGATTTCAGAATGTGTCTGCATATGATCTAAAATTAATTACCTATAAATGTTTTTCAGTGTGAGCAATATGCAAAAGAACAAGGTGCTCAGGAACGCAATGCCCCGTGGCGTTTATTTTTCCGCAAAGAAATATTTGCACCATGGCACGAACCTACAGAAGACCAAGTAGCAACAAATTTGATATATCAGCAAGTTGTGCGCGGAGTCAAATTCGGAGAATATCGATGTGATAAAGAAGAAGATTTAGCCATGATAGCAGCACAGCAGTATTATATAGAGTATAGTAGTGATATGAATGTCGAAAGATTATTAACTTTATTGCCAAATTATATTCCCGACTATTGTTTAACAGGAGTGGAAAAAGCTGTTGATAGATGGGCAGCTCTAGTCGTACAGGCCTATAAGAAGAGTTATTATGTAAAAGAAAAGGTAAAATATACCCATTTTTACATTCTACTTTATTCGGTATAGTTAAAATGTGTACCAATATAACTTTATTTATAAATTCTCTTCATTAAAATCAATTATTTGAAAACTGAATGCATTTATAATGCCAATTTACAGAAAAATTTCAGAAGCAGAAATGGGGTGTTAAACTTAACAAAAATATGATGTTTTCCCAATGTTAATCGTTAGTGGTTGACAAAATCATACTAGGAAATCAATTTTTTTAATGTATTTATTCTCACACGGTTTTTATGTTGATTTGAAAATTCAACTATTGGATTATTTAAATAGTTCGCCAAATGTGCTTTGACGTAGATACCCCAAAATTAGTTTCATAAGGGGCGACATAGGATCGCAATTCTGCTACTCTCGCGCCATCTACTGTGTGGTGCTTACCGCTGGACAGTTTTTCGACATTATTTCTATACAAGTTGATACTCCTTCCTTCAACCCTACATAACTGTAAACAAGTACAAGATACAAAACACTCATATATTTTTAAAATTCTTCAATTTTTAAATTAGATTGGCCTTTTTGGAACTGACTATTATCTAAACTTCATAAAATATCCAAATCAGAAAGTGGCTTACTTCATACACTCGTTACTGACGTATCTGTAGTGAAAGTTGCAAATATTTAGGAATTCCCAATTTCCAGTTTTCTTCTAAAATATTCGATTCAAAAAATGTTTAAATATATTTTTACAAAACAGTGCTAATATACTTGAATAAATTACTAGAAGCCTGATATCGGTTTATCACGCCATTGTTATGTATACGTATGTATATGTCAGGGGTGATAATAACACTGCGACCCATAGGATCTATTGTGTCCCCCCTTACTTGCCATGTTCTGATATTTTCTCAGACTTATAGCAGCTCTTCGAGTCCTATTTTCCTGAGGAAGTTTAGGACATCGTCGGGCTTCAAGTCAGGTAGATCCCCTTCCTCTATTCCATGAGCTCCTAGGTATCTAGCCCTAGAATTTTGCAAGGCAGGGCATTCTGCGAGTATGTGTATTGAGGTTTCATCCTCTTCCTCACAGAATCTGCACTTTGCTTCATCTGCTAACCCTAGTTTCTTCATGTGGCTTCTTAACCGGCAATGCCCGGTTAGTATTCCCGTTAAAATTCGGAGCCTTTTTTTACTGAGGTTGAGGCAGCTAAGAGATCTCTTCTGGTCATAGTTCTCCAGTAGTATCTTAGATTGCCTCAGTCCTTCCAGCTGATTCCAGTACTTGGATTTTTCCTTCTCCATTTCTTCCCTTAGTTGTCCTAAGATTACTCTACTGCTGATCCCACAAGATGGTTCTGGTCCCAAATGTGGGGTTTCAGCTTCTTTTTTTGCCAGCTTATCTGCCGTTTCATTCCCCTCTATTCCTATGTGTCCCGGGACCCATAGGAGGGTGACAGTGTTCTTATGGCCTAGTTCATTTAGTTTGCCTAGGCATTCCCAAACCATCTTGGAACCATTGTTAATGGAGGTAAAATTCCAAAAACTAATTCTTTTTGCACTTCACATCCATTTTTAGCTAAACAGACCATTTTATGAAACAATCCTGAAACACTTCGATTTTTGAATTTAATTTACCGTATTTTAAAATATTGTTCTACTATACAGGGTGAATTACTTTCTAGTAATGACAGTAACCATATTTTTTTTTAATGGAACACCACCATTTTGTTTCTATTTTCGGATTATTCTAGCTGAGCTGATTCCAAAAATGTATCATGATTCCCATATCTGAATTTGCAATCTGTCTCCATGCCCAATCATCATAATTAAATTTATTGTACTAACCCTTACTTTTTGGAAGTCCATCTTACTAAGAATAATAAAAAACTCTTCGCTTTAACTCAACTTCCAAGTTTAATTGAAAAATTCGGTTTAAAATCATAATTACAGCTGTTTCGCTATAAACTAGCATCGTCAGATTGACATATTGAAATTACATTTTTTGTTTGTACATCTGTCATTATATATAAATAATAGAAACTGAGGTTAAGGCAGCTAATAGATCTCTTCAGTAGTATCTTAGATTACCTCAGTCCTTCCAGCTGATTCCAGTACTTGGATTTTTCCTTCTCCATTTCTTCCCTTAGTTTTCCTAAGATTACTCTACTGCTGATCCCACAAGATGGTTCTGGTCCCAAATGTGGGGTTTTAGCTCTGCTGTTTCGTTCCCCTCTATTCCTATGTGACCCGGGACCCATAGGAGGGTGACAATGTTCTTCTGGCCTAGTTCATTTAGTTTGCCTAGGCATTCCCAAACCATCTTCGAACTGATTATATTTGAGCTCAGCGCTTTTATGGCTGCTTGACTATCTGACATGATCACAATCTCTTGTCTGCGGTAGTTACTTCCAATATTGAATTCCACACATCTTTCGATGGCGCGGACTTCTGCTTGAAAGATGCTCGGGTATGTGCCCAAGCTTTCTGAGTATTTGGCTCTCGGTCCAAAAACTCCTATCCCAGTTCCCTCGTCTAGCTTGGAACCGTCCGTATACCACTTTATCGTATTCTGGTTTAAATTCTGTATGGTGTCTTCGTCCCATTCAGATTTATTACTCAACCTTGTGATGAATTTTCTCACAAAGTTGAATTTCTTTGGCATATCATCTTGGGGCATTTCCAAAGTTTGATCAAATTGAAGTGATCGAGGTTTTTCCCTGATAATTCCTTCTTTGATCATTCTATATATTGTTTTCTTCCTTACACTTCCTAGCAGAATGTGCAGTGGGGTCAAGTTTAAAATCACCTCCATTTCAACAGTGGAGCAAGTTCCCATTGCTCCAGTGATACATGAACAGTCTAGTCTTTGAATCTTCGAGAGAATTTTCCTCGTCGTATTCAGATTAGCCCTTGCGTCCCAAGCCACTGCCCCATATGTGATTAATGGTCTCACTATTGCTGTGTACATCCATTGCAGAATACGTGGGTTACATCCCCAGTTCTTCCCTGCAATATTTCTGCACACCATGAAGGCCTTGGTTGCTTTGTGTATTACTTCGTCTTCGTGTTTATTCCAGAGTAACCTGCTATCTAGGATTAGCCCTAGATATTTTACCTCTGTTTTCCACTCGACGATGTTTTCCCCCATTTTTATGTTTTTAGATTAGGTTCCTTTTTCCTTGTAAAGGCTACTAGTATGGTTTTGGTGGGGTTGATGCTGAGTCACACCATTGTTTCGCAATGTTCAGTCCTCTTTGAACAATATCACAGAGGACATTTTCATACTTCCCTTTTGCCAGGATAACCATGTCGTCGGAATAACCTTGACATGGTATGCCTTCCCTAGTCAATTGACAGAGTAGACTGTCCACAGTAAGACTCCACATAAGTGGGGATGCAACTCCCCCTTTGGACAGCCTCTGGTCACATTAATGAAGATAGTGTCTTGTCCTGCCTCCATTTCTGCGATTCTTGTAGATAGCAGTTGCGACATCCAGATAGAAGTCGTTCTATCTACTCCTTTCTCAATCAGTGCTCTTTTGACTGCCTCATGTGGCGTATTGTCAAAGGCCCCTTCTATGTCTATAAAGGCACATACCACGGTCTCTTTTTTATTCAGAGCGTCTTGGATTTCGTCAGTAAATTGTGTTAAAACGGTTTCCGTGGACTTTCCCGCTTGGTACGCATGTTGACGGGGGTGCAATGGCACCTGTTCCAAGATTTCTGTTCTAATGTAGTTGTCTACAGCTTTTTCCATCGTTTTGAGAACAAACGATGTGAGGCTGATCGGTCTAACAGATTTGGGGTGCGTAGTGTCCCGTTTCCCTACTTTTGGGATAAAGGTGATTTTGGCCCTTCTCCACCATTCTGGTATGTATCCTAGTTCAAGGCTGCTCCGACTAATTCGGATCAAGTGTGGAATTATTGCCTCTTGGCCCTGTTGGAGTAGGGCAGGAAATATTCCATCCATTCCAGGGGTTTTGAACGGCTGGAAGGTGTTCATAGCCCATCTCAGCCGTTCCTCACTGCATATGTGTTCTGCCAATGCAGTGTCTTCCCTGATAGGTCTTTTAGCTTTTTCGCTTTCTGTGAAGCTTCTATCTGGCTTCCGTAATGCCATTACAGTGTCTACTTTTCCTTTTGCCAAGACTTTGTGTAGCCTTGCTGCAGAGGGTGTAGCGTCTATTTCTTCGCAGAATTTCCTGAAGCTATTTCTTTTAGCTTTTCTGATTTCCTTATTATATGTTGTAAGTTTCTCGGTGTAGCTCTGCCAATCTCCATTACGTTTGGCCCTGTTAAAGAGCTGTCGCGTCTCGGATCTTAAGTTTGACAGATGACTGTTCGACCATATCGCATCTTTTACTTTTCTAGTCCTCTGGAGAGGACAACTTGATTAATAGGCATCGAGTATTGCCTCGTTCAGTTCTATGAGATCATTTTCTAATGCCAAGTGATTCCTGGCATTTGTTTTTGTCTTGAAACCTGCAAGATTTATGTTCAGGTTAGTGTTGTAATTTTCCCAGTTAGTTTTCCTGGGGTTTCTCCTGAGTACTGGCCCAGGAGGATTACACTCTAATCTGAACGTAATCATTCTATGATCAGAGAGGGATGGTTCGTTCGATACTCTCCAATCTTTCACCCGATCCTTAAGATTCGGTGTACTTAGTGTTATATCTAGTACTTCCTTTCTTGTTCTGGTTACAAAAGTAGGGGTATACCCTATATTGTGTATAACAAGATTTCGTTGGTGTCTGTGCTTCCCCATACGGTATTGTGACCGTTAGCGTCGCATCCTATGAGAAGCGGCAGCTTCTTCTGTTCACAGTACTCGACTAGTCTTTGCAGTTCTGTAGGCGGTGCAGTCCCGTCCCCTGCAAAGTAGCATGATGCTATCATGACTTCTTGACGTCTATTCTCGAACTCGAGGTTTGCTCGAATCGGAACGAGGTCTCGTCATGAACTCTGACACACAAAAGTGATCAATGCTATTACTTACCAAGATGCATGCTCTGGGTATGTCTACATTACTCACTTTATATATTAGTTTGGCTTCCTTACTTGCGAGTCCTCTCACCTGACCATCACGGTCCCATGGTTCCTGGATCAATACTAATTCCATTTGGTTTCTGATAAACGTCCTTGAAATAACCGCCGAAGATCCTTTGGCGTGATGGGCGTTTATCTGAGCGATATTAATTCCCGCCATTTTTCTTACCATGGTTGTTCCCACGAGTAGCAAGGGAATTTCGGTCCACTCCGGCAGAGCCCCGCATGCAAGAGCAAGGCTACATACAAGGGGGTTTCGCCCGGTTCCCCCAGGGGAACGTTCGCGACCGGTTATACCCCAGCGGCCATCCATCCTTCGGCACGTTACCTTACACCTTCTAATTGGGGTGGTTGGTCCGCGGTGCGACCATAGGAATGACCACTCTGGCAATCTTGCAGTTATCAGCTGCTCATACCAGACCGCACCACCCGTATAGACGCACACCCCCAGCTTCTCCGCTTCCCTGCTAAATAGCAGTGTTACCTGCTTAAGCAGTTCAGCGACTCTCCTGGGATCCCCTATCCGCCACCTGGGGACGCGCCCGGTAGGCACCCAGCCCTCATTTGAATTACGCCGACAACGTGGGGACTTGATTACAACTTTTAAAATATTGAAGTACAATTTTGGTAATCTCAATGAAATGATATAAATAATATAAAAAATATTACATTAGCTATGTTATGTATTAGAATATGTTATTAGAATTGTATAAATATTTAAAGAATGGTATTAGTACTGAAGTTATATTCTAGGCCAATCTTAATTTAAGTTTCAAAAATCAGTATAGAAAATATCAAATAATTGTATATTATGTATATTGCCAGCATTCTAATAAATAATTTTTATTTCAGGTTCAGTCGCTAAAAGTTAAGGAAGATGTAGTCAGTTATGCAAAATTTAAATGGCCGCTACTTTTTTCAAGATTCTACGAAGCTTACAGAAATTCGGGACCAAATCTTCCTAAAAACGATGTGATAATAGCCGTTAATTGGACAGGAGTATACGTCGTAGATGATCAAGAGCAGGTTTTATTGGAACTGTCTTTTCCAGAGATAACTACAGTCTCAAGTCAAAAAACGAATAAGGTGTTTACACAGACATTTAGTTTAAATACAGTCAGAGGTGAAGAATTCACATTCCAAAGCCCAAATGCAGAGGATATAAGAGATTTAGTAGTCTATTTTCTAGAAGGTAAAATCGATATGTCTTTGCCAGATGCACTTTTAAAGTTTATACATAATACATGACTAATTTTTATCTGCAGGTCTGAAAAAGAGATCAAAATTTGTAATTGCTTTACAAGATTACAAGGCACCAGGTGAAGGTTCTAGTTTTCTAACCTTTTTGAAAGGAGATTTGATTACTCTTGAAGAAGATAGTACTGGTGAAACTGTTTTAAATTCTGGATGGTGTGTGGGTAGGTGTGAAAGGACTCAAGAAAAAGGGGATTTTCCAGCAGAGACTGTATATGTACTGCCATGCATGTCAAAACCACCTAACGATATTTTACAGCTGTTTTCAGTTGAAGGTAAGTCACTGTACTTTAATTTATTGTACTAACCCTTTCTCTGACGATGATAACTATATCGAAACAGCTGTCGTTGCATTTAAAAATGGTAATTTTTTAAAATAGACCTGTATGGTTCTTAACCACAGTGCTTTTTTATTTACACAAGCAAAACTGAAAAGAAATATCAAATAATGAATTGATAATAGTATATTATTCAATAAGCATACAATGGTAGCTATTATTCACGAAGTGAATGAATAGTGAATAATAGCCATTACATGCGAGTAGAATACTATTTGTTCACGACTTTCAAATAAAATTTACTAGTAATTATAAACAATCTTTATTTTTTTACACAATATTGTTTGATTTTTAAGGTTTTATGTAACTAACACACATATTTTAGGACAAAATTATATTTATTATTATAGTGCCAAATTTATTTAATCTAATAAAAATGTATTAAAATAAATTCTAACCTTAACATCAAAAATATCATATAATCCGCCATCATCAACTGTATCCTATAAATTTGGATTTTATTTTGTTAAATACTTCTTATTTAGCACTATTTAGCAAAATTACAATTCAAAAAGTCTGCAAAGACAAAGAAGTTCATATAAAATACTCGTATTGAATAATATTCGTGTGTATCTGTGTATCAAGTATACCATATACCAAAGTACATTCTGTATAGGCAACACTTATTACGCGTGTGTGTATTGGAGTGTATGCTACCGTGTTATGAACAAAGAATATTCTCATACCAAGTTTAGACATACGTGCTGTTTTGACGTCATACTGTGTATAATGGTTTGGTTCATTATTCACTAGTGAATAATAAGGTTTTATAGCACGGTCGTGGACAAAATTATTTTCTTTAATTATGATCAATATGTTAATATAAAAAAATGGCTATTTATTAAAAAAAAGTAAGGTTTTAATTTGTAAATAAGAAAGTTTGCGATACCAGCATAGTTAGTTGAGCAATTTCACAAACAAAATATTATATACTCGTCTATTGCCAGGTATATATAATGGCAATAGACGAGTAATAGTTAATGGATCCGTGACAATAATACACTTTTCTATCGTGGCTCATACAGCATTTTTTTCACTACTGGCAGTTTATTATTTCAAATACTAGTTCTTAAAACTAATAAAAATTTTGGACGCGTCAACAGTCACTCAAAAAAGTCAATATAGGTATATAGGCTAATAGTAAAAACATGTATTTTAGGGGTAATATCAATGTTCCAGAAGTTGGTTCACGGCCAAGTTTTACAGAAGCACAATGGATACTGGATAATGAAAGGGATAAAATCCAGTATCCAATTATGAATCTTTATACAGGGTGTCCCATTTGAAAAAACTGGAAAATGTAAAATTTATTTAAGACCATCCAGTACAAAATAAAAATTTCAAACGTAGTCTTTGCACATAGGTAATTTGAAAGCTTTATCCTCAAATCCCATAAAGTTGCGATTTTTTAAAAAGAGATGTGCAAATTCAAATTTTTTGGGAAAAAAGTGGTTTTCTCAGGGATGGCTGAGAGTTTTACAAAAATAGTGTATGTATCTTTAAAAATGAGTGTATAGCACTAACTATTTCAGTTTTAAAAATGTGGAGAAAAGTACGGCATTCCAAACTAACAAAATATGGTGGTCTTAAGCATTATATTTTAAAGTATAGAAATTCAGAAATAGCCATCCATTATCTATGTTATATTTATTAAAAGGTTCGATGTGTGATAACTGTTCGAAAACATCGACAGTTATCACATTAAAATTGGGTGGCTTCATGTTTAACTTAAAATATCTCGAGAAATATTGACTTTATCGTTATGAAAAAAGAGTACTTTATTTACGTAAGAAGTATTGGAGAATCGAAAAATTGTGCTACAGTTTCTATTCCGCCAGTGGCGTGGAATTTGGGAACGATTAACCTGTCACTTGCCCCTGTCGTACGCCTCTGGTGGTAGTTAGAAACGTTTGTGTAATATAATTTTGTAGGGTGTATAGTGTCTACATTTTTTGCCAAATATGAAATGAATACGTAAAACAGTCTTAAAGTACTGAACCCAAATAGTTTTTAAATTTTTACACAAAACACCCTGTAACTAAGTAAGCAGCTACATTTTATTTAGGTGTTTTGGGTTAAATCTTCATAATTTGAAGTCAGGATTCTAGTATTAAATTATTTCCAATTAGTAACGAATTTTCTTATTTCTAAAAAAAACTGAAAAAGTAGGAAATTGATTCCACCAAAACAGTTTCTATACCAAGCTTGACCGTTTTCTATGAAAAAACAACCCATTCTGCATCCTGCTCTGCGGGATGAGAAGAACTACTTACCTCGTACTGATGAGACACAATAATGTCGAAACATGTCTACGAGTAGTGTTCTTCCCGTTGATTTGCAAATCGATAGAGATGGTTTTAAGTATCGACGAAGTCGGTTGCCATCACATTTTCTGTTGGAATGTAATTCAATGTCCGTTGGTGCATATAGCCCAGGAAGTAGTGTTTTTTCATAGAAAACGGTCAAGCTTGGTATAGAATTTGGTAAGTTTCTTTACCTTAGGTGCAGGTGGAAACAATTTTCTACTTTTTCAGTTTTTTTATTGACTGCACCTTATTGAAATTATTTCATGTATTGTTTATATTTCTTATTTCTAATTGAATATATTTTTTTCTGAAATTTACTAACCCTTACTCTATTCTAAAAAACAGTCTACAAATCGAGTATAATCGAGTGCCCCGTATGTATATCAGTCATCAAGAACAAAGTGGTCTATTAATACTAACCTAAAGTCCATATTAGGAGAACTATGTAACATCAAAAACTTGTGTGCATACCTTAAAGACATTAACTTGTATGATAAAATTTAAGTTTTATAAATTATTGTAATATTTCTCTTCGCCGTCGCTAATAACCCAGTGGTATAGCACCCCAAACCATAACTCCAACAGTTTGATGAACAATAAAGCGTGTATTTCTCCTTTCACCACGTCGTCTTCTAACCCTCGCTCGACCATCGTGCATGCCTAAACAAAATCGAGACTTGTCACTAAAGACAATACTGTTCCATTCCTGATCCCAGAGTGACCGTTCTCTGCACCACTCAAGGCGATTACGTCGGTGTTCTGGAGTTAAAGGGAGAACCCAGTGTGGTCGGTATGAAAACAGGCCAAAACGTCTTATTCGTCAGTAAACATGCCAATAGGTCTTCCGCGTTCCATTCATTTGCAATGGACCTGGTAGTGGAGAAACGATCCCCTAAGGCCAATAATCTTAGGCGTCGATCTTCACAGTCTGTTGTTCTACGGGGGCGTCCAGAGCCCCTGCTTGCTCTTTGCGTACGGCCTTCTCGAAGCCATGCCTGGCAACACCTAACCACGGTGTCTACACTTCTTTGCACTATAACTGCAATTTTCCCAAAAGAAAATCCAGCCCGAAGTTCCACTATACGACCCCTATCAAACTCACTAAGTTGACGAAATCGTACAGGTCTCCGTACCCTAGGCATCGTTACCAATCGTAAAGAATGTCAAGAACCAAAATCCGCAAAATTTGGATTTTTACTACGGCTACAATATTCATTTTTGGATTGTTAGTGGATTTCAAAAAAAGCAGTATAAAAACCGGAATCTTCAACTGATAAGGCTGAAAATTTTATCAAATATTTATTTCAGTAAAATAAATAAATTCACCAAATTTTATTAAAATAAAATCATTTAAACTGGGTGATTTTTATGTCACATTGGTAAAAATGTTTAATGCCATAAATTTTTACCCAAATCTTGCAAAACTTACCTTAGTTGATAAATAAATAGAGCAGCTCAGAAACTAACAGAAAAAGGCGACTATATTAAGACAATTTTTAATTATTTTTGGTAGTAGAAAACATAGAGTACTTAACCCATTGAATACTTAATTTCATGCCCTCGACAATCCCCGGTGCTAAACTATCACACGATCGAAATGAACCACTTTTCTTACTTGTTATATGTAATTGCAGCTTACCTGCACTCTAATTGCTCACTCACTTTTTCTCATGTTTTAATTTGTTTAATATTAACGGCTTTTATAAGTAGACTTATAAGAAGTAGATATAACCCTCAGAGTAATAAGTAAACATAGAGTAGGCATATTCCCTACTACTTGTCGTCGAGACAGATTTGTTTACAAGCAGAGCATTGCCAGACGTTGTGTTTTGTAAGTACAAAGTAGGAAACAAAAACGTAATAATATAATTTACAACAATTTTATTTTACTTTTAAGAGAAGATTTTTATTCAGAGAAAATATTCTTTAATACATTTTAATATTCACTTTCTTACCTTTCTATAATACTGATAAAAAAGCTCTAGACCAATTGTATCAAATACCAACACCGAAAATTTGGCATCAGTGCCTTTGTTTGTAATTGTTTAGAGGTGATTAGCAATTTGTTCGATTTTACTTGATTTTTTGTGTATTTAAGTGAACTTTATAAAGTGTTTTTATTTATTTTCAATATTGAAAATGGTGAAACCCCGAAAAGCGTGTATAATATGTGGTACTTCGCAAAATGATAATCTAACCTATCACCGGTAAGTTATTCACTACATTGGCGTACAATTAGCAATTTCAATTAAAATTAAGAAAATCAAATTAATAATGAAATACATATAATATCCTTTTAGATTTGCTTCCGATAAAAATATGTTAGAAGTATGGTGCCATGCCATAAGTGTAGATATAAATTCCTTACCAATATATGCGTATTAAATTATTTAACTAACATTTATATAGGTATTACGATGAACTCTAATCAATTACACGCCACTGTACGGCTGTGTTTACCTACACCACTAAATTTTCCATCTCTCTCAATTATAGGTTCATTGCAATTGACTACAAACTGTATGTTATTGTGTTGTTGTGGCATCTCTATGTTTACTTATTACTCTGAGATATAACCCCTTACTCTTATAAAACTAAATTGCATTTTTAGCTCATCTCCATCATAGATTATCATCAATAGCCTATAATCTGTTAAATATGAAATAATGACACACAATTTGTAGTCTTAAAAATAAAAAAGAACAAAAATATCCTTTTGTCTCTGTATCTAACTTTATTGACTTTTATTAAGGTAGTAAAGTTGTTCATTATTAACCAAAATGTAGAAAATACAGAGACTACTTCATTATAACTAAATCTCTATCCATCTGACAGAATATGAGGTTAACTGATGCAAAGACAAAATGAAAAAATATTTTCCTTACTCAAATTTAATAGTCCACCTACTTATTCAAAACTAAAAATCATTTAACTTATGCACGTATTTTCAAAGCGATTTTTACAACACAATACTTGGATATGTTATTGATTGCCTTGTCACTGTTATGTCATGTGTGGTACGGGAGTGACTGGTGACCTATCAAAAATTTTTATTGATATTTAAAAAAATAGAATGTGAATGTAAATTGTAAAAAAAATGCTATATAAGCTACGGTAGAAAAGTGCATCCCTGAAAATAATAACTTACTTTTCTACCTTGGCGCATAATTACTTAACGATTTTGGTGGATATCATCAAAAACTATTACTTAACAGTAAATAATTAAACCCACAATTTATTAATTTAAAAATATTAGAAGTAATAAAGAACATATTGGCATTATTAAAGAACTAAAAACATACAAACATAGGAATCAGGTTCTGTGCATTACAGGAACTAAAAAATGTATAGGTAATAAGTAAATTTTATTTGGCTTTCAATTGCATCTCATATTTATAATTATTATTTTTTAGACTCTGCTCTTAATAATTTATCGGATAATTTGTAGAAATATCTAAAAATCCAAGATATAATTAAAAACCCATATTATTTTTTTTTATTTTTTATAATTGATTTTTATTTCTAATAAACTCAATGTATATTATGTTAGTACTTTCATCCTAGAGTAGAGTGTAATGAATAGTAAAATGAATAATTTAAATTACATTATTTATATTCTGCACACTTTAATTATTCATTTAATCTAGAAATCTAAACGCATAGCAATTCTGCAATTCATAAAAGTAGTTCATTTTATGAAAACTGATGATTTCATTAAAATTCGCAAAACATTTGCGGTATCTTATTTATTCGTGAAAACTTTTTTTCAGGTCAACATTATTGTGTTTTTCGTTTTGTTATTTCAAATTGTTTTTACGAAAATAGCAGTGAACCAATTCAGCACATCACATTTTGAGAAATTTTAAAAATTAAAAAAATGTATATAATTAAACAATATCATTACAAAATTGATATAATATGCTGCACCGTTGTATTATATTAATATCCAAATAAAATTTACTATAAGTCCAAATGATTGCATTGAACGCTGCAAACCCCATCAAAATAAATTGATGTAAGATTTATTTTAGTAAAAATTATTTTACTATACTCGTATAATATAAATATAATGTATAATATTGCATATTATATTTATTATCTAGCTGACCCAACAGACGTTGTCCTGTCTTAACAATGACGAATGAATCCGAATTGGTATAATTAATTAAAAAAAAATGTGTTTTTCTACGGCTGCTATGAAATGACACATTTGACAGAACTACAAAGTGACGTATTGCTATCAACTGTGGGAAAAAAATCTACCTCACGGGCCTTTTCCCACACCACGTACATTTAAATGGGAATTCAGCCGTCAGGTAGATTTTTTCCCACAGTTAAGAAAAAATGAAACACCAGGAATCCCAATATAAAATTGCAGTAATGTAACAATTAATTACAATATTAATTAAATTACTTTCTTTTGTATTAAGTATTTGCCGTTTATTTTATAACCAATAATAATAATAATAAAATGTTATGAATTCACTTCTTTATTTTTATTATTAATATGCAGCCGTAGAAAATGTATGGTGTGCAACACGGTGGAAAAGACACTTTTCTTACTCGTGTGTTTGTGGCACACACTCTTGAGAAAAGTGTTACTTTTCCACCTTGTACCACAATATACTATTATTATTCTGATGTTTTATGATATACAATATTCTTAGTTTTTTTTCTTGCGTATACATAAATACACAAATAGTATACTTGTTATATTGCAGTACAATTATAAATATAAGACGTTATAAATTATGCATTAACAATAATGGTGGACACACATTGTTATCTTTTTTGTATAAATATGTGAACTTTTTCTTCCTCACTAGATATTCGACGTTCAATAACTCAAAAACGGTATATGGTAGGGGCATCATATGGTATATTTTTGAAATCAGGAAGAAACGATCATTCCAAAAATATAATAATATACAGGGTATCCTATTTAAAAATATATATAATTTCTTTGTATCCCCTGAAAAACGCACGCTACTGTACTTTTAATAGCATTTTAACAAAATTCAGTCATAACCACACAACTTTTATTAAAAACTTTTTTCCTCTAGGTAATAATAACGATGATAAGGGGTGGGTAATTTATAATGAATAACCCTGTACCAAAATAATGCTAATGCAAGTAATACTAGAACAATAAAGAAACAATCGTTTAAAAGTCCAACCCAGGTTATAAATCACAGGATGGAAAGAAAATGTGAAGGCCATAATCTTGTATAGGTCTGAGGTCAAGCAAATACAGAGTGTCACGACTTTTCTATTCTAAGATTATTTTAACCATTTATTACAAAAATATTGGTATTTTCCCAATAGAGACAAACTGAAAAGAGCAAAGTAAATAATAAATATAAACATTT
Source organism: Ophraella communa (assembly GCA_035357415.1). NCBI lineage: Eukaryota > Metazoa > Arthropoda > Insecta > Coleoptera > Chrysomelidae > Ophraella > Ophraella communa. Next base: position 532,290 of record CM068992.1, on the reverse strand, counting down.
TCATTAAAGTTCGGTTACTAATTAACCATAAAAATATACGAGCCTCACAGTAAAATAAAATTATAACAATAAATTTTTAAGAAAAGAACCATAAGAAATGAAATATTGGTTTTATTTTATGACAAAATTGAGTATTTTTTCCTATCTTTCGTAATTCAAGTGAAGTTAAATTTTTCTTTGACCAACCGGTATATTTACATTTTACTTTTCTGCTTCAATACGGCTATCAATACCCATATGCAGTACTAGTACTACCTAGTTTGAATGTTGATACTATAGGAATAAATTGATCATGAATTCTTTAAGTGAAAGTGAGTTCAGAATTGGAGGTATTGGTCTACTTTTTGAAATTTGTCTTAGATAAATTATGAAATCGACTTAAACGGTATAATTGTATGTTCTATCGTTTAGTGTCTGGTGTTGCGGTTGTTTATTTACATTATGGGCCGTGGGTTTTTTTAAATACTTCGAAGCGACATTTTATATTATCATGTTTGTGGGGTATCTAAGTAAGTGAATAAAATTTTTCATAAATTATTTTTAGGGGTCATCATTTAATATACCTATAACGAATGGTACTTTCATAAATGTTTGTTAAAATTGTATGTTACCATTTCTGTATCTAAAAAGAAAAAAACAATTCTTGATATTTTTTATATTTATTTAATGAAACTATACACTAGTAAGGAAACAAGAGATATTTAAAAGATGATTAGACAATTAGCCAAAGGTAACTCAAATTTCATGTCAAAATAGAAAAAAGTTGTGCCAATCTAACATAAACAGGAAAACACAAATTTTTTGGAACCTATCTGGTTTGATCGAAAATAAAAACAAGTTACCAGTCATCATATGAACTGTATTCATACATGGAAGAAAAACTTTATAGTATGTACAAAAAGTACTAGGAGTAATAAACCCTAATTAAGTATGCAAAACCTTAACAGGGAGCACCATGAAATTTTTGGTAAATCTCTTACTTTAAATTACATTTCTTCCGTAAATCTTAAAACCAGGTAGATCGACCCCGTATTTGTTTCAGTTGTAGCAAAGTTTAGGGTTTCTTCATTGTTAAAGGATTAGCACATAAGCAATAACGCAATGCAGTGGTGTGTATTTTGGGAAAAAATTACGTTTTTAATTATAATATAATAAAAAATGAAAAGAAATAATTATTGGAATACATTTATTACTTACATTTTATTCTATATCCGACTCGGAAGAGGAAGAATTGTTGTTGACATTAATAATAATAGGGTCGATTAAATCATCACAAATATTGTCAATTTTCCACATATTTGCCTCTACGTTGATAACATGCTCGATACAGTTTGTCCAATTTTCCTTACTAACATGACTTACAGCACTCTCAAACAATTTCACAACATCGTTTATTTTAAAAGTAGTATTTTTTTCCAACTTCCCCCTTTACCTGAGCCCATATTTATTCTATGGCATTAAGTTCACAATGATAAGGGGGACGTCGAAGAACTGATGTACCACGAGAAGAAGCCATTTCTTCTACAGAGTAGATTTTGTATTTATTCTTGTTCATTTTTGCAATTCTGTAAAGTTCTTTCCTTAGTGGATCTTTTGGAAACTTAATATTTTTCGAAATAAGCCACTCCAAAAGCTCTACTTTACGCCAACGACTTGTGGGCAATGCTTCTCGTAACCGTGAATGGTAACTTGCGTTGTCCATAACAATAACAGCCCCTTTTGGAATCAGATCCAATATTTGAACAAACCATTCCTCGAAGACACCCCCATTCATATCTTCGTGATAGTCAAGCGTGCGTTTTGAAATAAAAGTTACTAATTCACCATCAACAAAACCTTCAGAACTTCCAACATGGACAATGATAAGTCTTTTTCCTTTTCCAGATGGTGACTGCAAACCTAACGACAAACCTTCCACGAATGCCTGCCTTCCGCTTTTAATGTTTTCATCTTGCCAAGATTTGGAAACTGTATATCCAGCATTTATCCATGTTTCGTCTAAGTAGAAGATTTTCAAATTTTGTTCTCTGGCATGTCGAATGCTTCTTAAATAGTCTCTTCTCCAAAAAACTATTTCCGGTTTATCTATCAAGAGACATTTTCTATTATGTTTTGTATATCTGAAACCCACATCTTTCATAATGTCATTCTGGAGAATTTTGTATAGTCCGTATCTTCTTGCACTGATGTCATAATTTTGTCAAGTGTTGATTTAGCAACACACAACATAGCAGCCGTTAATTCCACAATATCATCAACACTTGCACTTGGATCCTTGTTTTTCAATGATATATAACAATTCAATATCAGAGTTTTTTCATTTAAAGATAATGGACATGTTTTTGGTCGTTTAGATGGTCCTTGGCTTATCGACATTGTTTGGTACTTGCACAATTAACATTCAACAAATGTTTTAAATATCTTCCAACTGTTTACAATACTATGAAAACCATACAACTTCATACAACTTTACTCAAAGAACTAATACTAAGTACTGATTTAATGTACCTACTTTCTTTTAAAATAATATTCCCGATAATGTTTCTAAGAAAACTGGGTTGTTTGTAAAATCCCTCTCAATAATCGAATAATCTGTAAATAGGTGTAATCGTATTAAGCCGATTACAGTAGGCCACTTGCCATTTAAAATGTCTGAGAAAAATTCCCCAAACACTACATATAGGAGTAATACAAATAAAAAATATTCATTTTGCTTCTTTGAATTTAATAAAAATTGTAACGATATCTTGCTATCTTGACTTTAATTAATTTTTTAAAAATATATTTCATTGTAATTTATTTGTGACAATATTCAAAGTTTGAATTAATCTTCTTATAAAAAGAACAAAAATATATAAAATAATTATTGTTACAGATTGGTTTGTTTTCTATTATGAATAAACTGTGTTGCCTTTCTTTATCAAACTTACTAAAATTTAAGTACCTCTATCACTTTTTTTTTATTAAAATGAGTACATCCCGTTACCTCTGACCTAAATCGTATATTCTTTAGCATAGCTGCAACTCATTCGTTCAATACAAAATGTACCTTACGGTATACCCTCTTAAAATATATTTTGGTACGTCTATGAAATCTACTTAAATGAATGATTTATTACTCCTTGTCCTTTCTATATAGACTATAATATTTTACAGCTATACTGATGCCCTAAATAATAATTATAATAACTAATATAAAGTAATTAAACTTTTTACAATAAAATCATCAAAAATATCTATTGTTGCTGTTATTCAATTATATTATTAATATTAACAATATTAATACAAGTACAAGTAGGTAGTATAGGTAAACTGGTGCTGTAAAGCAGTTTATTTCATCTTGTCCAGTAAATACACTTCCCTATAATAATTACTGTATCAGGTACTGTAATGTGTTGCCTCGCAACGCTGCTCTGATTCCTTAAGGGAAGACAATAACTTTTCATTTTTGACATTTAAAAATACTATACAAAAATAAAATAATTAATTACTTACTTTTACTGCCATATTTAAAAAGAAGTCAATGTTATTCAGTTTTATATTTTTATTGAAAAACAGGCATAACAATTAATAGTATATAAGTCGCCTCGTAAACTAACTCGTACTGTAATAAGTCACCTACCGACCTTGTAACGTATAATACCATTAGGCACTCACAGAATTAACTTTTCCATTCGTGCGTAAAATGCTTCTTACCACACACGTTATGTAATATCCTATTCTGTATGTATAGGTTATGTGTAAAAGTAGCCATTGAATAAAGATTTTTCTTATTATTAAAGACTATTATTATATTTTTTAGGAGCTGAGCATGGTCGAAGACTAAGTCAACAATACTCCGTAAATGGAACTGAAAATCGAGATCGACCCCATACTTTAGCAGAATATGCAATCGATCATTTCCGGCCACCCATCAAACGAACAATGTCGAAGGCTCTTACGCTCACCGCGAATCGCAGAGGTAACGATGATTTATGGAGGCATTCGCGAGACCCTATCAAGCAGCCGCTTTTGAAGAAACTTTTAATGAAGGAAGAGTTAGCTGAAGAGGCATGTTTCGCATTCAGTGCTATTTTAAAATATATGGGAGACCTGCCATCGAAAAGACCAAGACTAGGAAATGAATACACTGATCATATTTTCGACGGACCTCTGAAACATGAAATTCTTAGGGATGAAATTTATTGTCAGATTATGAAGCAACTGACGGATAATAGAAATAGGTAAACTATAAAAGACTCAAATGATATTAACATATTTAATTTGTTCCTTGGAGCCATTTAATGTTAACTCATTTTCACTGTGCTTTGATAACTTTGGAATTTCTAAATGAAAGGTAAATTTAGTTTTATACAAGCCCGTTGATTTAATTTTTTTACATTTAAAACAATTAATCAGAGTAAAACAAATGTTTTAATTTTTTCCATATCTATAATTATTAAAGAATTTATTTGTGTACACATTATAGAAATGATTTCCTGATTTTTCTATTCCACAGATATTCCTAGTTCAATTTTTTATTTGTTACAATTTGACAATATTTTGTGTTTGATAATAGTTTTTAAAGATTTTTTAGGGATTTTCCAATATATTTTGGTATATACAGGGTGATTGATTAGTGTGAGGAAGCTCAGTAAATCTGTTATACTAAGAAATACAAAAAAAAGTTATTGACAAAAATTGTAGGCAACTTTAAACTCCACATTTTAAAATTAGTTACAATCTTACAGGGTGTTCCATAAGATGGTGGCACACCAAACTTATGTTTTTTTAAAAGCAACACCCTGTATTTTCTTTTAAATTCGTAATCTGCATCACTTTCACATAACAACAATGTAAAGCTTTATTATGTTATACCAGGTATTTAAAAAGTTATAACCAATATTACCTGAAAATCGTATTAAGTTTAACTCTCTGTATAATTAAAAAGGAATATAGGAACATTGATCTATTGCAACTATAGTTTTCAATAATTGTTAAAAATTATAAAACATTCGTTTTCATAATATTCGATAAATTAAATACAGGGTAAGTCAAAATGCAAGTTCATTATTTTCTTGGTAATTTTAAATAGAACACCCTGTATTTTATATCACTATCGAAAAGTAGCAATATCATTCTTCAAATTTTATGAAGTACTCCCTATACCTAAAATTATCAGTTTTCTAGATATTTTTATTTTTTCATCAAAGTATAAATTTGGTAGATATTTTAACGTTTACCAATAATTATTGTAAGTTGGCCATGATTGGTTTATCAGAAATTGACAGTTTGACATTATTGTTTATTAATTCAGAAACGAAATAGCGTTTAAAAAAAATAACAACACAACAACACAATAAATGAGTAATTTTAACTTACCTTACTTAAGTAAGGTGTTCAAAATGACTTCCCAAATGATAGTAATGAATTTTTTATTGCATTCCCCTAAAATCTAGGTCATATCTACAATTTTATTGCTAATTTAAAATTAATTAATGAATTGCTAATTTACGATGTACCACAATATTAAATTAACAAACAATAATGTCAAACTGTCAGTTTCTGACAAACCAATCATGGCCAACTTACAATAATTATTGGTAAACGTTAAAATATCTACCAAATTGATACTTTGATGAAAAAATAAAAATATCTAGAAAACTGATAATTTTAGGTATAGGGAGTATTTAATAAAATTTGAAGAATGATATTAGTACTTTTCGATAGTGATATAAAATACAGGGTGTTCCATTTAAAATTACCAAGAAAATTATGAACTTGCATTTTGACTTACCCTGTATTTAATTTAACGAATATTATGAAAAAGAATATGTTTTATAATTTTTAAGAATTATTAAAAAACTATGGTTGCAATAGATCAATGCTCCTATACTCCTTTTTAATTATACAGGGAGTTAAACTTGATACGATTTTCAGGTATAATTGGTTATAACTTTTTAAATTCCCGGTATAACATAATAAAACTTTACATTGTTGTGATGTGGAAGTGATGGAGATTTCGAATTTAAAATAAAATACAGGGTGTTGCATTGGAGTTTAAAGTTCCCTACAATTTTTGTCAATAACTTTTTTTTTGTATTTCTTAGTATAACAGATCTACTGAGCTTCCTCACACTAATCAATCACCCTGTACACAGTGTGAGTCAAAATAACTGCAAAAAACTTAAGTGCGTGATTACTTGTTAAGAATTAATGTTCTTAATATTTTCTTAATAAACATATAGGTATGCTTGCTTCCCCAAGAAGTATCATCCACTTAAAGTAGAGGAAAATAAATTATTTTTATTTTATTTTCTCGAATAACCGCTTCATTCCTTCCTTTCCTTGCTCCTTCCTTTTCTGTATATATTGTCACCCTCGTCCCTCTCTTTTTTACCCATACCACCATCTTCTTTAATACTTCTACCCCCATATGTTCGAGCCTGTGTAACGGAACACTGTCCCCACTATCAATATCTCCAAACATCTGACTCAGCAAATCAAAAACCTTCCTCTTCCTCATTCGTTATTACCCTTTGTTTCTCTGAAATCTTTACTTCCTTGATCCCTTCCATTTCCTCCCCCTTTTCTTTCAGGATCGAGAACCTTTTCCGATAAGTCTCTGGACACCTCTCTCCATTCCACTATCCTCCTTGTTTACCGATACTACCTTAATTCTGCCTACTCCGACCACTGGAGAGGGTAATGTTACAATAACAAATTTTACAAGTTATTCCTATCCATAATTTGGCTACCTACAGGCATTTTTTTCCGTTGCTTTCTAATTATCTAAGGGGTTGAAACTTACAACCCTTATCAATTCTTTTTACAGAACTTTTTAATAGAACAAAGTTTGAAAATATAAAAATTATGTATTATTATCCTCAATTTATTTAATAAATCTTCGATTTATTTGATAAAATTTGTGGTTTTTAAGTAATTAAATAAAATTTACAGTCATGCATTTTTGGGTTGTTCCATAAGTTGTATAATAAAAAATAAATAATTACTAGTAGGCGGCTGTCAAGTCGATTTGAATTTGATGTCAAAGTAAAATTTGAATATTATTATCACATTGTTTATGAAATTATTAAGATAAATAATACACCTAAGAAACGACACATCAAAAAAGACCACCCCAAAAAAATTCAACCCCTTCGATAATTAAAAAGCGATTAAAAAAATAACTTTAGGTAGCCAATTTATATATAGGAATATCTTGTGAAATTTGTTATTGTAACATGACCCATATTCGAGAAAAAAAAATAAAAGTAATTTTTTTCCTCAACTTTAAGTAGATGACACTTCTTGGGGAAGCATGCCTATATGTTTATCATGAAAATACTTATTAATATTTACACGAAATCTCGTCCTTAAATTTTTTGTAATTATTTTTACTCACCCTGTATATTTAGTTCAGTGAAATCAGTATCGTTATTGTTTCTTATCATTCATTTAAAATAAATAAATATATTTACATAAATTTACAATTAAAAAATGTTAATGTAGGTTGTCAGAGGAGCGTGGATGGGAGTTAATGTGGTTGGCCACAGGATTGTTTTGTTGCTCGCAGGGTCTCCTAAAAGAACTTACGTTGTTCTTACGAAGCAGACGACATCCTATCTCCCTAGATTCATTACAACGATTACAGAAGACATTAAGACATGGGCAAAGAAAATATCCTCCACATCAAGTTGAAGTAGAAGCTATTCAACATATGACCACCCAAATTTTTCATAAAGTTTACTTTCCTGATGACACAGATGAAGCGTTTGAAGTGGATTCCAGTACAAGGGCTAAAGATTTCTGTCAGAATATCAGCCAGAGACTGAGTCTGCGATCAAGTGAAGGCTTCAGTTTGTTTGTTAAAATTGCAGACAAGGTAAGTCAATAGTGAAGAGCTTTTGTTTTGTGCGTAACGTATCACGAGACCTTCTATCAGTGTGGACATGGTTTAATTTAAAAATTGAAAGTGGGAGATGTAGGAAATACATCTGCGGGCAGTTCATTGAATAACCTGGATATTTTAGACGTTATGTTCTTTTGTGATTTTCTAAAGGAAAAAATTGTTTTTTTAACTATCGCTTAAAACTAGCATCGTCAGATTGACAAGTTACAGTTTGTTTTTAAGGTAGCTACCTGATATAACAAGATTAAAGCCTAGATGTTATTAGCCCTAAGAGATTATCCTGGATGTATTTCCCTCTAAGATCAGTATAACTGTGCAATGATATAGAAAAACCAAGAAGAAACTATATCATACTGATCTTTACAATAACTTAATATATTTGTGTTACATTTATGTCTTATCTATGTATAAAAATTGAAGACTAGGATAAGTTAGCGCTTATAATTCTATGAGCATTTTCAATTCAAGGACACAGCGCACCGGACCAAGAACTCAAAATAGTAGAATACACAACAGAGGGATACAACAGAAATCAATCAACTGGAGCCATCTTCCTGGACATTAGCCAAACCTTCGACCGAGTAAGGTACGAAGGACTGATGTACAAGATGAGAGAAGCAGGATACACCAGAGAACTGACGAAACTATTACTCGGCTATCTGAAAAATAGAAGATTCAGGATAAGGATAGGAACGCAAAATCCGAAGTAGGAACAACAGAAGCAGGAGTACCATAAGGAGCATTCCTCTCACCGGTGCTTTACAACATATACACGGCAGACATTCCAGAGACAGGCAACACAATGATGGCTCTCTACGCAGACGACACGGGTATCGTTACAAGAAGCACTCAACCAAGGTAGGTGACAAGAAGACTCCAACAGGCTATGGACCAAATAGACGAACGGTGCACGACATGGAAAATCAAAATAAACCCAGAAAAATCCCAAGCAGTCTACTTTACTAAAAGAAGGAAAAAACCAAAAGAAAAAATTAACATAGGAGGAGAAGAGATCCAATGGAAAAACAAGGCCAAATACCTAGGAGTGATACTGAACAAAGGACTAACCTTCAAAGAACACGGGGAAAACATTGTAGAGAATTGACCAAATATATAATTTTATTTTAATATATAATTTTATTCTTATTATTACTATTCTTATTCTTACTATTTCTCGCCTTATCTTCCTTTCCCAATGTTTCTTGCATTTTCTGGTGAAAAAGTAAATCAATACGACTAAAAATCCAACGAATGCAATGACTCCCAACAACTCTGTCGCAGAAAATGAACCATCCTCTTTTATCTTAGGGTTATTTGTAAGACCGCCACTGTTACCAGCCTGAGCAATAATTAGGTACTTTTTCTTTTGAAGCTTGCTGTCCCATTGTGTTTTTTTTTGTTTACTAATTGTAACAACCATTAAAATTTGTTCGTATGGCAGGATCGCCATGTACTAAACTCAGGTGTGGGACCTTGATTTAAACAAGGGTTGAAGTTTTTCTAACTTTTATTAACTCGAACTTTACTTACAACATGGTCAAAAAGATAATGAATAAAATATAAATGCATCAAAGACAATAATAATTATTAGGTGTCAGCAACAAAATTATAAAGGTGTATAAGGAAAGTGTAATGAACTCTTCGTTCGTTGAACTATTCGAATTTGCAATTAAGTACTATTACCCAATAACTAAATAAAATTTAAATGTGCAATAAATAACTAAAATAAAATTATATATTAAAATAAAATTATATATTTGGTCAATTCTCTACAACATCACAAAGAAGGCAAAACAAGCAAGAGGAAGACTAGCCGGATTCATAGGAAGAAAATCCAAACTAGCACTGAAGACAAAGATACATCTAATAAATGCAATCATCATTCCGATCATGTTGTACGCCTCCATAGCCTGGGGACACACAGCCAAAACCTACAAAAAGAAGATACAAGCACAGCAGAACATCACCTTAAGGCAAGCAGCAGACGCCCCTTGGTACATAAGAAATACACAACTATACAGGGAACTGGACCAGGAAAAGACAGAAGAAATCATGAAAACCAGAGCCAGAAGCAGATTTGAAAAACTCAGGACACACCCGAACACAGCAGGAAATTAACAAACTACACAGAAGAGGACTATAGAAGACATCCAAGACCAAGGAAACAGCTGGCCAACTAAAAGGGAAAAATATCTGTCAAGAAGCAGACAGAAGAGGAACGACCTATAAAAGACTCAGCCCATCCATAGGGAGCTCCGCAGGTGTTTGAGTAGGGACAGCTTTAACAATTGGATCCACTCTCTAAGGTTACCTTTAGCCGCAGTTCGTCGACTAAAGACTAACTTTTTAGAGGCAGCGAAAAGCACACATTTTAGAACGCCTAAAAAGAAGACAGGATTATAGAGGTGCAAAGCACCATCCCGAACCAAATAGAAGACACCTGGAAGACACCCGAAGACTGAGGTCCCAATCGAACGTGATGGGGGGGAGGAAGTTCTTCATCCCGGAATGCACCGCATCCTAGAGGGATGCATTCTGGATGGGACGGGTTTGGTTAGAGTGTGTGTGTGTGTGTGCAATTTCAATGGACAAAAATAACTTAAATAAAGAAATTGAGATCATAAAACAATGAGCTACATTTAATGAATAGATATTCACAATAACAACAGAAATCACATAATTTATAAAAAAATTTACATTGATAATGGTCGAATTATTTTCCTGAAAATAGGATTATTCTCACAAAAAAATTATATACGTATATAAACATTAAACTAAAATTTTATCTAGTATTCAACAGGTATTCCTTAACTTGTTTTTTAAAACGGTTTAGTTTTAAGGTTTTAAACTCGGCGGAAAGGCAATTGTACAAGCTGTAAACGTTATATGAAGAACTCCTTAAATGTTGAAGAAGAGTACATTGAAGGAGTAATCACCCATCAAACCTTTGAATATAAGATTCAGGGCATGTTCGATACTTTATTTTATGCACTAGATATGGGGGTGTTCTAGTAGTCGACTTCGTAGAAGATAGTAAGTGCATGGAGTTTCCTTTCTTTTATTCATATCCAGTCATTTTCTCTCAATTTATAGGACACCGGAAAAACTTTTTTAATACCATAAACAAGCCTATCATGATTTTTGCACCTATTGGATTCTGCATTTATCACTTTCATCTATGCAAGGTCCATAATATACCACTTTGCCAAAATTAAAATGGCAACAGTAAGGCATCAGAGAGATGACGTTTTTGCTTAACTGTTAGTAAATGACGATTTAGAGACATGTAAATTTTTTTGAGTAGTATTGAGTATCCACAATAAGTTCCAAGTTTCTGGCATTATCTGATACTGCAAATGCAAATTCATTACCTGAGATATTTAGGTAGTGTTAGATTTTGTTGCCTCATCTTTACCAAAGAAAAGTACAATTGATTTGTTGGGATTATTCTTTAAATTATGTTTTTCTTTAAATTTTATTATCTTATTTAGGTCTTCTTTTATTTGAAAGTTAGCCAGTTGCTCATTTTTAGCGAAAAATTATGACTTACAGTTACTGAGATAGGTCGTTAGATGACAAGTATAAATAGAGAAGAATGGAACTAAGATGGTGCCTTGAAGAATACCACTATTAATTTTGACATTTTCTGAAATTCCTTTACATGTTTCAACGAACTGATAACGTTCTTCTAAATAACTAGGCAAAGTTCGGTGACTAACAGTGAAAAAAAATTACCTAAATTAAAAAAATCTGGTATTTACAAAACTAATTGTCCAAAATGTAATGCAGTATATATAGGTAAAACACAAAGAAATTTTGAAGTAAGATTCAATGAACATTTAAGAGCATATAGATTAAAACAACCAGATAAGTCAAATTATGCAAAACACCTACTTGAACATCCAACTTCACTCTTACACACCAATGACATCCAATGTGTAAAAGCCAAATGGAATAAATTCATTATTTCGGTTACTGTACATATTTATAAAAAATCCCGAAACACGTTAAATTTAAATAACTTGACATTCTTTAACGTGAAAATGCAACCCCTACCTTCAACCCCCTTAGAATGACAGGTACAACCCCCAATTTTTTAAATGGGAAGTATAGGCTTGTGATATATCATTTAAAAGGTCTCTTCATTCTCTATTCAAAAATGTTATTGTTTTTAAATTTTATGCAAAAATTAACATAAAAAAAAATTAAAATCATGTTGTTACCGAAATTCGCTAAAATATACTCGAAACTTATTACAATATACTTAAAACTTATTTCCCGTTTAGGTCTTGATAATGAGAAAGTGAACAAAAACTATAGCAATGTGGTTTTTAGATGGTAACCATTAAAAAACTTCCGTGGCAACGCTATTTTAACAAGCAGTAGTAAATTGTTTTATTTAAGTTGTCATTGTTGTAATTTAAGTATAAAGTTTGTTCAATTCAATTTTGAAAAATGGTTAGATTAACGGAAATGCATAAAATAACAGTTTTACAAATGATTGGTTACGGAGATAACATCCGAACACAACAGGAAGTAACTCGCCTATTTCATGAGAAATTTCCTAATTTACCGCCTATATCCCAAGGAACAATAAGTAAAATAGAAAAGCAGTTTCGCGAGTTTGGTCATGTAAGGCAGATAAAAAAAGCAGCTGCCAATGCACTGAGTGATGAACTCAAATTAGATGTGTTGCTTGAGTTTCAGGAAAACCCACATACATCGAGTAGACAGACATCCACTACATTCAATGCTAGCCATACATCGATAGCAAACATATTAAAAGAAAATAAATTGCATCTGTATAAGATGATACCTACTCAGGAGCTCATGGAAGACGATTTTGATAGGAGAACTTTTTTTTGTGAGCAAATGATGGACATATTGGATAACAATATTATCCAATTAGAAGACGTTATGTTTTCTGATGAGTGTACTTTTTTACTTAACGGTCATGCTAATCGGCAAAATTGCCGCTACTGGTCCACGAAAAATCCTCACTGGATGAGAGAAGAACACACTCAATACCCTCAAAAGGTTAATGTTTGGGCAGGGATTGTAGGAAACAATATCATTGGTCCCTTTTTTATTGAGGGCAATTTGAATGGCAACAATTATTTGGCACTACTTCACAATGATGTCATTCCAACGTTAGCAAATTTATATCCTGATCCAGGTAACCCTCAAGTTCCAGCGAATACGATATGGTTTCAGCAGGATGGAGCACCACCACATTACCAACTTAATGTCCGGCAGTACCTCGATACAATATTTCCCAATCGGTGGATAGGGAGGCGAGGATCGATTGAATGGCCAGCGCGATCACCTGATCTTACATTATTAGATTTCTTTTTATGGGGATATGTGAAGAGCCATGTGTACAAAACTAAACCTTCTGATTTAAATGACTTAAAAGAACGAATAACGCTTGCGATTAGGTCGATCACGCCTGATATGTTAAATAATATTAGAAGACAGTTTTATTTGAGATTAGGATGTTGCCAAGACGTTCGCGGAGAACATTTTGAACATCTACTTCGTTAACATTCATAGTTCTTTTTCGTGTTCTACATTTTATTACGTTTTGCATTACATTTTAGTTTTTGATTGTATTGTAGCGAATTTCGGTAACAACATGATATTAATTTTTTTTATGTTAATTTTTGCATTAAATTTAAAAACAATAACATTTTTGAATAGAGAATGAAGAGACCTTTCAAATGATACAGTTTACTCTGTATCTTCAATTTGTATACATAGATTAAACATAAATGTAACAAAAATATATAATTTTTTCTTGCTTTTTTATATCATTACACAGTTATACTGATCTTAGAGGGAAATACATCCAGGATAATCCCTTAGGGCTAATAACATCTAGGCTTTAATGTTGTTACCTATGTCTTATTATTTCCATATTTGGTCTACTCTTAACACTACTTAATCAACATCATGAAGCTACCTTAAAAAAACAAAATGTAACTTTAATATGTCAATCTGACGATGCTAGTTTTTAGTCAAACAACTGCCATTGAGTTAAAAAAGCAATTGAATTTGAATATTTCAATAAAAAGTGGAAGTTTTATTAAAAAACTGTATTTTTAATGTTCTTGCTAAAGGATAAATTATGGAACATTTTTAAAACAAAGGGAGATTCTTGGTATATTAATTTTATTAACTGTATATTTATTTTTACAGGTTATTTCTGTCCCAGAGGGTGACTTTTTCTTCGATTTTGTTCGGCATTTAACAGATTGGATCCGTAAAGCTCGTCCAACTAGAGACGGTATAACACCACAATTTTCATATCAAGTATTTTTTATGAAAAAGTTATGGACTAATACAGTGCCAGGCAAAGATAGGAATGCTGATTTAATATTTCATTTTCACCAAGAATTGCCAAAATTAATAAGAGGATATCACAAATGTTCAAAGGAGGAATCTTGTAAATTAGCAGCTTTGGTGTACAGGGTGAGATTCGGAGAGAGTAAGCAAGAATTACAAGCCATACCGTAAGTATATTTTTACGAAGAACAATCAAATTTGTTGATCATGAAGGAAACTGAGGGCCAGTTTATTCAGCTTTCAGTAAAGTGTTCCGTAGCGTTACTGAGAGGATTGTCGCCCGTAAGTGTTTATTCATCTTATAGTAGCCTCAACTTTTCAGTAAGTAAAATCTACTGAAGACTTAAACTTACAAATTGATTGAACCTGTCACTAAGGAATTACAGAGAAGATTCTAATCTAAAACTGTTTTTCGCGTGTTTTGTGTTTTTACTAAATTTTTTTTTAAATGGATGTTAATGGGTGCGTTCAGAGAACACAACAACTGTTGTACAACTGTTCAGTGAATTTTCTGTGAACGCAATTTGATCAGTGATTGAAGCTCAACATGTTTGAGCGGTTTTCAATTGCGATCAGTGAGCACAACACGTTGCAGATTGTGATGTTTTTGTGGGTGATCTATGGTATTAGTATTGGTAAACAAAGATTATTTATTTCTTCATAGTAATTTCTGTTCTTTTCTCGAATACCTCGTTTTCTCACGTTATAATCGTATAAAGGTTACTGTAAATCTTCTATTACATGGGCTATAATATTTCGGTTCATATCAATTACATCGCCACCATCAATGCAAGAATAAAATTGTTTCTATCCATAATTTTAATTTCTCAATTTTCAAAAGACTATCAATATGATCTACTTTTATACCTTCCAAAAAATAGTCGTTCAGCAGACATACGGTCAGCATTCGTTGCTCACTGAGCGCTCACTCAACGGTTATCAGACTTTTACACCAATCTGATAGGTATTTTATTGTAAACTATGTTAGAAAACCATTTCGGTAACAATGAAATTAATCTTTTAAAATCTCGAAAAAAACCAAACAAGGTACACAGCTCATGCAGAGTAAAATTTCATCTGTCAAAAAAAAACTATAGAACTCATTAGTACTTAGTAGAGTCACACAAACCACATAAAATACACTGTTGTCTTATCTCCCATAGTGCTGAGTATTCAGTAAGTGCTGACCTTTAAGTTTAGTGAACAAATAACTAACGGATACTTTACTGGACAGATGAATAAACCGGCTCTAAGACTAATAAAAGAAATCTTCGATAAAATTTATATATAATTCTATATGCTTAAAAAAAATTTTATAGCTTCTTTTGGTAGAGAGATATATTAGATATTTTTTTGACTATATATTTTAATGTATACTTGCAGGTTTAACAGTTGATTTTTCACCGGATTCGTGGAGCAATGTTCTACAAATCAATCAATCAAAAAATACTTTATTGTATAAGATAAAATCTTGTTTACAAAGTCAAATAGTTTAAATTAAAATTAAGCATAACATAACCATATATATAAAATAAGTTATCCAGAAAAAAAAACTTTAGGTTGAGGGTGGTGACTTTCAACAAATAATAATAATAATAATCTTGTGTTTTTGTTTATTTTTGCCTTGCGTCAGCAATAGATTCATTTTATTTAATCATATTGTTTTTTTTTTCATAATTTGCTCTGTTAATAACTTACAAAAAACATTTCAGCATTTTGTAATTATTCATCTTAACATAATTTGATAAACAATGTGATAATAATTTTCAAATTTTTCTTTTAGTTAAAAACCACAAAGTTTGTCAAATAAATCAAAAAGACAAATTATTTTTTAAATAAATTGAAAATAATTTATTTTCCTCAACTTCAAGTGAATGACACTTCTTGGGAAAGAAAGCAAACCTATATGTTAATTTTTATAAGGAATTCTCTGCACATCTAACCTGAAGATTTAAATTATTTATATATGGTCATTCAATGATACACCATAATATTATAGGCATTTTAGAAATCCAGTTTCGGTGACATATTTTGAAAAAGGCTATAGTATGTACAAAAAGTACGATGAGTAATAAACCCTAATTAAGTATGCAAAACCTTTACAGGGAGCACCATGAAATTTTTGATAAATCTCTTACTTTAAATTACATTTCTTGCGTAAATCTAAAAACCAGGTAGATCGACCCCGTATTTGTTTCAGTTGTAGCAAAGTTTAGGGTCTCTTCATTGTTAAAGGATTAGCAGATAAGCAATAACGCAATACAGTGGTGTGTATTTTGGGAAAAAAATACGTTTTAAATTATAATATAATAAAAAATGAAAAGAAATAATTATTGGAATACATTTATTACTTACATTTTATTCTATATCCGACTCGGAAGAGGAAGAATTGTTGTTGACATTAATAATAATAGGGTCGATTAAATCATCACAAATATTGTCAATTTTCCACATATTTGCCTCTACGTTGATAACATGCTCGATACAGTTTGTCCAATTTTCCTTACTAACATGACTTACAGCACTCTCAAACAATTTCACAACATCGTTTATTTTAAAAGTAGTATTTTTTTTCCAACTTCCCCCTTTACCTGAGCCCATATTAATTCTATGGGATTAAGATCACAATGATAAGGGGGAGGTCGAAGAACTGATATACCACACGAGAAGAAGCCATTTCTTCTACAATGTAGGTTTTGTATTTATTCTTGTTCATTTTTGCAATTGTGTAAAGTTCTTTCCTTAGTGGATCTTTTGAAAACTTAATATTTTTCGAAATAAGCCACTCCAAAAGCTCTGCTTTACGCCAACGACTTGTGGGCAATGCTTCTCGTAACCGTGAATGGTAACTTGCGTTGTCCATAATAATAACAGCCCCTTTTGGAATGAGATCCAACATTTGAACAAACCATTCCTCGAAGACATCCCCATTCATATCTTCGTGATAGTCCCCCGTGCGTTTTGAAATAAAAGTTAATAATTTACCATCAACAAAACCTTCAGAACTTCCAACATGGACAATGATAAGTCTTTTTCCTTTTCCAGATGGTGACTGCAAACCTAACGACAAACCTTTTAATGTTTTCATCTTGCCAAGATTTGGAAACTGTATATCCAGCATTTATTCATGTTTCGTCTAAGTAGAAGATTTTCAAATTTTGTTCTCTGGCATGTCGAATACTTCTTAAATAGTCTCTTCTCCAAAAAACTATTTCCGGTTTATCTATCAAGAGAGATTTTCTATTATGTTTTGTATATCTGAAACCCACATCTTTCAAAAGTTTGCATAATGTCATTCTGGAGAATTTTGTATAGTCCGTATCTTCTTGCACTGATGTCATAATTTTGTCTAGGTGTTGGAATTTCCTTTCGTAAGTAAAATCCATGGACTTTACGCCTTAGTCTTTGTTTTAATGACTCATCGATCTCAATTGGTTTTCGGCCTGAAGCAGTTTTATGGGGTTGAAGAGTTCCATTCTTGCTTTCTTTTAGTAATCTATAAATTGTTGATTTAGCAACACACAACATAGCAGCCGTTAATTCCACAATATCATCAACACTTGCACTTGGATCCTTGTTTTTCAATGATATATAACAATTCAATATCAGAGTTTTTTCATTTAAAGATAATGGACCTGTTTTTGGTCGTTTAGATGGTCCTTGGCTTATCGACATTGTTTGGTACTTGCACAATTATCATTCAACAAATGTTTTAAATATATTCCAACTGTTTATCATACAACTTCATACAACTTTACTCAAAGATCTAATACTAAGTACTGATTTAATGTACCTACTTTCTTTTAAAATAATATTCCCGATAATGTTTCTAAGAAAAGTGGGTTATTTGGAAAATCCCTCTCAATAATCGAATAATCTGTAAATAGGTGTAATCGTATTAAGCCGATTACAGTAGGCCACTTGCCATTTAAAATTTCTGAGAAAAATTCCCCAAACACTACATATAGGAGTAATACAAATAAAACTATTCATTTTGCTTCTTTGAATTTAATAAAAATTGTAACGATATCTTGCTATCTTGACTTTAAGTAATTTTTTAATCATATATTTCATTGTAATTTATTTGTGTCAATATTCAAAGTGTGAATTAATCTTCTTACAAAAAGAACAAAACTATATAAAATAATTATTGTTACAGATTGGTTTATTTTCTATTATGAATAAACTGTGTTGCCTTTCTTTATCAAACTTACTAAAATTTATGTACCTCTATCACTTTTTTATTAAAATTAGTACATCCCGTTACCTCTGACCTAAATCGTATATTCTTTAGCATAGCTGCAACTCATTCGTTCAATACAAAATGTACCTTACGGTATACCCTCTTAAAATATATTTTGGTACGTCTTTGAAATCTACTTAAATGAATGATTTATTACTCCTTGTCCTTTCTATATACAATATAGGATGTTTTCAAACTTTTAAAAAATGTTCCATATTGTTTCAGTTTGATTTAAATAGTTTTGGTTGTTTCAGACAAATGTTAAGAGAACTAATTCCAGCTGATCTGATAAAACTTCAAAGTGCCAATGACTGGAAGCGATCCATAGTAGCTGCATATAATCAGGACGCAGGAATGAGTCCAGAAGATGCAAAAATAACGTTTTTGAAAATAGTATATCGTTGGCCTACTTTCGGATCAGCGTTCTTTGAAGTAAAGCAAACCACTGATCCTAATTATCCCGAAATGCTTCTTATTGCTATCAATAAACATGGTGTTAGTCTTATTCATCCGCAGTCGAAGGTATGTATAACTTGTTCTTGTTATAAGTATAAACAGCATTGTAGTAATTTAGTTCATTAGTTATATAAAGGATTGAAGGTTGGGAAATGTTCAATAAAAACAGTTATAGATAATAACCAATAAAAAAGATTCAGAACATTTCTATTTTATCACAAACATTCACAAGTATAGTTTTGCTAGGTGATTCATGAAATTATTTATACCTGTGAAATGATATACCGGTTTCCTTTTTCCTGCTATCACTACTACAATTGTAAGCTGAGCACTTCACCATGTTTATATAGAATTTGGTTATCTTCCAGTTTAACCATCCGCTTGAAAAATTCTCTTCGCATGTACGAAATTTGAATTTTCAAGAATAATTTTATTGGTCGATAAGAAGTGGCACAGTTTAAATCTCGAGCTACGTTGCCACATATGTATGAATAAATAAAGTGAGTGAATAGACATTGGAAAGATATAAATAATTATAGACGTTTTTTAACAGATTGCATTTATTGGAGTAGTTAATATTTTTCATTAATTTAAAACTATAATAAATTAAAATCACAGAACTCGTTGCCCCATTGCTCTAAAAATGAAAACCACAGAATACCACAGAAATATCTCTTAATTGCTGTTCTTAGCATCTTATTTATTACTTATGAAGTTTAGCAGTAACGCTCCTTATTAACGCGCGTCTTTTTTATAATCAAATTTACTAAATCAAAACTAAACTATTCGGTTTAGGGAAAAAATATTTGAACTGACAACACTGTGCGGTTGTCCCGCTGTCAATTTCGAATAATTTTGTACATGCGCAGATAATTTTTCAAGCGGATGGTTAAACTGGAAGATTACCTAGTATTTACACAAAAAAATAATTTAAAATTCTCTTAATAATTTATTGATGATGTTATTTGCCGTTTCAACTATCCATATATAGAAGTATTAAATATATGACATAACCTTACAAACCTTTTCTTCTTGTAACTTATTCTTCTTATCCTCTGCTATAATCAGACCACAGTTGAACTGCAATTGTTATATCTATGTTCAACCCGCCCCCCTTCTCTTTTAAATATATAACTTTATAGGTTTAGTTTTGTTTTAATAGTTTGAGACATTTTCTAGGCAATAGCCCCTATTTTTATCGATTTTAAATGTTATTTTAAATTTTTAAGGAATTACATATACTTTTATTTATTTTTAATCTGTCGATTTTTAAAATGTTTGTTATTTTACACTTGTTCTTCCAAATGTGATTCGAATGCTTTGCGTTAATTGTGTCAACTTTATATTTCTATTTATTTTTACACTAAGGTATTTTTTTTTTAATTTGCACTATTAAACATAACTATTTTTTCTTAGCCTGATGTACTTAATGTTAGGCCGAAACTAGTCACGAATATTGTTTGTACATCATAATTAATACAATTCTGTAGGATAGTCTTTGAGTTTTTCATTTAGTTTTTATATTTTTTTTAATTTTTCTAATTAATATATCTAATTTCCTTATAAATGAGACCTGATATATTAGATTAGATTGTTTTAGGTCGCATATAAGCCAGTTAGACTTCTCTGCACTTTGACTTGCTACGAAGATGTTTTGTTCCTATCTTAATCTACTTAAACTCTAGAACGCCAGCGAAGTTAAGCAGCTTTCTAGAGGGCAAATTCCTAATTTCACAAGGGTTTGCAGGACAACATTTTGTAATATGTATACCGCCGTTTCTTTTCACTTTCGGATTTGTCAATTATTTCCCATTCCCAGACAAACCAGCTGTTGCATTTTCCGCAACTTCGCACATGTCTTTGATTGTTGAATTTTGGCCACCACACTAATGAACTTTTTTTTAATCCAGGACCACTCCTAGATATTTTACCTCCTTGGAAAAGTTTAGTTTGATATTGTTCATAGTTAGAGAGTATCTGTATCTCCTTGTCAATGGTATCAAAATTATTTTGCCTGAATTGGCTTTAAGGCCTTCCTTCTGGTACCATTTTTCTATGATTAGGGAAATTTACAATAAGTTTGGTATAAGGGACCACACTGCTCCTTGAGAACATTATCTTTTTCCTGCGGCCACAGTCACCGATTGTCCTACTATATTAGCTGTAATAATTCCGGTTCTTAACATTGACTCTATTCATTTTGTACTAGTGAGGCCTCTGTGTTCCTCTTTTCCAGTGCTTTTTTGATGGATATAAACGAGGTGTTATCAAAAACACTCGCTATATTAATAAAAGCGCAAAGGGCTATCTTTTTAGCCACTAGTGTCTTGTTTTATGTACCCGATCATATTTTTGGGCAAATTTTAACAACATTTGATCCCTATCCCTATCTTGACATTTTCATACAAATTATTTTTTCAATATATCCCATAATGATGTTCACTATCACATTAAGTTAGAGTAAACTTCTCAATTTTTGTAATATACTGTAATGTTTTATTCAGTGTGTAAAAGCCAAATGGAATAAATTCATTATTTCGGTTACTGTACATATTTATAATTATAAATCCCGAAACATGTCAAATTTAAATTATAACTTGACATTCTTTAACGTGAAAATGCAACCCCTACTTTCAACCCCCTTAGAATGACAGGTACAAGTATAGGCTTGTGATATATAATTTGAAAGGTCTCTTCATTCACTATTCAAAAATGTTATTGTTTTTAAATTTGATGCAAAAATTAACAAAAAAAAATTAAAATCATGTTGTTACCGAAATTCGCTAAAATATACTCGAAACTTATTACAATATACTTAAAACTTATTTCCCGTTTAGGTCTTGATAATGAGAAAGTGAACAAAAACCATAGCAATGTGGTTTTTAGATGGTAATCATTAAAAAACTTTAAAAGAATTTCCTTGGCAACGCTATTTTAACAAGCAGTAGTAAATTGTTTTATTTAAGTTGTCATTGTTGTAATTTAAGTATAAAGTTTGTTCAATTCAATTCTGAAAAATGGTTAGATTAACGGAAATGCATAAAATAACAGTTTTACAAATGATTGGTTACGGAGAACACAACAGGAAGTAACTCGCCTATTTCATGAGAAATTTCCTAATTTACCGCCTATATCCCAAGGAACAATAAGGAAAAAGAAAAGCAGTTTCGCGAGTTTGATCATGTAAGGCAGATAAAAAAAGCAGCTGCCAATACACTGAGTGATGAACTCATATTAGATGTGTTGCTTGAGTTTCAGGAAAACCCACATACATCGAGTAGACAGGCATCCATTACATTCAATGCTAGCCATACATCGATAGCAAACATATTAAAAGAAAATAAATTGCATCCGTATAAGATGATACCTACTCAGGAGCTCATGGAAGACGATTTTGATAGGAGAACTTTTTTTGTGAGCAAATGATGGACATGTTGGATAACAATATTATCCAATTAGAAGACGTTATGTTTTCTGATGAGTGTACTTTTTTACTTAACGGTCATGCTAATCGGCAAAATTGCCGCTACTGGTCCACGGAAAATCCTCACTGGATGAGAGAAGAACACACTCAATACTCTCAAAAGGTTAATGTTTGGGCAGGGATTGTAGGGAACAATATCATTGGTCCCTTTTTTATTGAGGGCAACTTGAATGGCAACAATTATTTGGCACTACTTCAAAATGATGTCATTCCAACGTTGGCAAATTTATATCCTGATCCAGGTAACCCTCAAGTTCCAGCGAATACGATATGGTTTCATTACCAACTTAATGTCCGGCAGTACCTCGATACAATATTTCCCAATCGGTGGATAGGGAGGCGAGGATCGATTGAATGGCCATCGCGATCACCTGATCTTACATTATTATATTTCTTTTTATGGGGATATGTGAAGAGCCATGTGTACAAAACTAAACCTTCTGATTTTAATTTTTTATAAATATGTACAGTAACCGAAATAATGAATTTATTCCATTTGGCTTTTACACACTGTAGAAATAAGTATCCTAATTATTTTTCTGTTTGGATTGTGTAATAATAAAGAGGTACCGGTTTTCTGAAAGATAAATAAATATGCTTTATTTTCAAAAAATTTTAAAATTTGTAGACAAAGCTGTTATTAAAAAACATACACATAAGGTGTAAAAACAATAACACTAAAATATATTATAAGATAAAACAAGGCATTAGCCGTTAATATAAAACTAGGCTATGAAGATTTATATGTAATCCTTTCTGTAAAATTAACAGTTTACAATATTTAATGCATTATAATTTTATAATCCATTCTTTTAAGTTAACCTTTGCCTTATTATAGAGATCAAACAAGATAATTATACATGATACATACTCATACAAAGAAATAATAAAATTAATTGTATTAATTAAAAATGACGAATTGTGTAAAAACAAACATCCTATTCATATAAAACAGGAAATATAATTAACCTGTGGGAATTTTTTAAGATACATTGAACATTGTCATGATTATGTAAGATTGTGTTAACAACGGGTATTAAGTTTGCTACATATGGTCATAATTTTTGATTAATTAAAAACTATTAATTTAAAAATTTGGTTAAAAAGAATTAAATATACTTTCAAAAAAACTCACAGTGAAACTAGCAACTAGCTTTGGTAGTATTGTGTTGTATTGTATATATAAAATGCTTGCAACTGAAAAACAAGAGAAAATTAAAATTCTTTTGTGAAGTATGTGAAGATGGCTTTTTTAAAGTACCAGCTCTGATAAAAGAGGTAAGTGAACTTAAGGAAGCTATTAATAAGATAACGAACCAGAATAATGTTGTGCAACCAAATACCACCTTAGATTCAAATGATATGATGCCTAATTCTATGGAAAATGTTATTTCTGAAATATTAGACAGACAAAAAAGAGCTTCAAACTTGATTCTGTTCAATGTAAATGAATCTCATAAATCAACACAAAATGAGCGTAACTTAGAAGATAGACAAGTTGTACAAACTATATTGGAAGACTATAATATCAACAAGATTAACTTAAAACTATTTAGACTCGGCAAGTTCACCAATAATAAAGTTCGACCAATTAAAATAATCCTAAACACAGCTGAAGATGTTAAGATAGTCTTGAAAAATAAATCAATAAAAGTGCCAGGAGTGAAGATAGCAGCAGATCAAACCAAAGCCCAACAGGACTATTTTAAACAAATTAAAGCAAAATTGGAAGAGCTCATAGCAAAAGGTGATAACTCTAAGACCATCAGGTTCATTAATAATAAACCTACCATTGTGAATAAGACTGTAGCTCAAAAAAACCAATAAAAGACCCTAATATAATGTTTAACACTGATATTATCTACTTAAATGCCCAAAGCTTGTTGAACAAAATTGATCAAATTCAAATAAGTATTACATGCTACTCACCTAAGGTTATTTTATTTAGTGAAGCAAGGATTACAAGTGAAATCCAGGATTTCGAAATTAAACTAAATGGCTACAATATTATTAGATGTAATTCATCAAGCCGACAAACAGGTGGCGTTGTTATTTATGTTAGGGATGATTTTAAATTTTCATCAAGTAAAGTGTTTATATTGGAAAATAATTATTGGTGCAAAGTTATAAAAGTTAATATTGATGGAGTTTTTTGGAACATAGGATGTCTTTACCATTCTCCTTCTAGCTCTCATGCTGAGTTTCTAGAAAACTTCGAAAATGTATGTGATCATCTGTTTAAAACCAACATGCGTAGTATTTTAATCGGAGATTTTAATTTAGACTTTTAAATGACACATTTTATACCCGGAAAATTAAAGCATTACTGTTGCAATATGGAATTGACCAACTAATAGAAGAACCGACGAGAATAACATGTGTCAGTGAGACCTTAATTGACTATGTATTAGTGAACAATAATTTTGTTACCACACTGGTACACCACACTCCAAAAATCAGTGATCATTCTTTAATATCCGTTTTAATTTCTAATAGCACAAGAAATGTCAACACTTATCACAAAAAATTTAGAAACTTAAATGAACAAAATTTAGAAAAAATTAAAATTAACATGTTATCAGTAGATTGGAATTTAAATTTAACAGATGTAAACGATATATACTATGAACTAATAAGTAATTATCAGGAAGTAATTAACAGTGTTGCACCTATACAAGAAGTAAGTTATAATATAAAGGTGCCGTGGTTTGATTTTGAATCATATATTGAAACTCAAAAACGTGACAAATTATACAAAAATTTTAGATATTGTTCAGACGCAACTAAGATAGAAAAATGGGAATTATTTAAAGAACAGAGAAATCATGTGGTAAATCTATTAAAAATAAAAAAAAACAGTACTACTTTAACAAGATAGATAGACACCGAAATAATTCACAATTAATGTGGAAAACTTTAAAGCAATTAATTAATCCAGGTAACCAAAATTTTCCACATTGTGTTGAATTTAGTTTTAATCAAGAATCTAAACTAGTTCATAATATGATTGATATTGTTAATAACTTTAATGAATATTTTATAACTAGCACTCAACATATAGCAGACAGTATTGAAGAGAATAATAGTTTATCGTTTTGTAATTATAATGTTTATAGGAATTTTTCCAGTTTTAAGACAGTATCGATGAGTAAATTGCGAGAAATTATAGGGGTATTAGATAATAAAAATAATTTATATGAAATTCTTAACTCTAAAATGTTAAAGCAAATATTTGAAACATGTGGTCATGTCATTTTAAATCTTGTTAATACATCATTAGAAAGTGCAAAAATTCCTAGTGATTTAAAAATAAGTACTATAGTACCAATACCGAAAGTTACTGGAACAATGAAAGCAAATGAATTTCGTCCTATAAATATTTTACCTCCCATTGAGAAGGTGCTTGAAACTATTGTTTATGAACAAATTCTTGAACATGTTGAAACTAATAATATATTAATGGAGAATCAATCGGGTTTTCGTAAAAGCACTCCTGCGAGTCAGCCCTACAACTTACACTATGTAAATTCAAAAAAGCCATTGATCAAAACAAATATGTTGTTGCTGTTTTCTTGGATTTAAAAAGAGCTTTCGAAACGATCGACAGGAAGAGACTTTTAAATAAACTAAGGGGTTATGGGATAAATGGTAAAGTCTTTGGGTGGTTGTCAGATTACTTGTCAGAGAGAAGACAAAAAGTCAAGGTTCATGAAACTGTTTCAAGTGAGATGATAAATGATATGGGTGTACCTCAGGGAAGTGTTTTAGGACCCTTACTCTTTATTTTGTATTTAAATGATATTAATTTATTTGTGAACTGTGATTTTATTAATATCTTTGCTGATGACACGCTCATAGCCTGCTTTGATTCTGATTTGGACTTAGCAATTGAGAAAATAAACTCCATACTTGATATTATTAGTAAATACTTAAACCTAAATAAATTAAAGTTAAATATTTCAAAAACAAAAGCAATGATATTAACAACAAAGTACAAATACAAGAACTTAAGTTTGGACTCATTAATTATTAAAATAAATAACGAAAAAATTGAAATTATAACATCAATAAAATATTTGGGTTTTCAGATAGACAACTTACTTTTGTTTGATGAGCATTGTGATTATATTGTTAAGAAAGTATCAAAAAAGTTATACTTCTTTTCTAGAGTATCTAAGAACTTATCAATGCAAACCAAGATTTTAGTGTATCAATCAATTATACAACCACATTTTGACTATTGCTCATCAATGGTTTATTTGTTTAATCTAAATCAAAAAGCTCAACTGCAAAAGTTGCAAAACAGAGGTATGAGAGTCATATTAAAATGCAACAGACTTACACCTATATCATTTATGCTAAATTCTTTGCAATGGCTTTCTATTGATCAAAGAGTGTACTATTTAACGATGATTTTTCTGTATAAAATAATTAACAATGCTGCTCCCTCCTATTTTAAAGAATTCATCACCTACAACTTGGACATCCACAGCTATCCTACAAGAAACAACACAAATATTTATATTCCCAAAACTAATAGAAAATCTACCATGAGTTCTCTTTTCTTTAAGGGCTTTGATCAATATAATAAACTACCTACTTATATTAAAAATTATTAGTCAATAAATAGTTTTAAACATAAGCTGTTAGAAACTATTAAAACATAGCGAGTGCTAATGTGGTGACATGATTGTTGCGTTCTACTTACGTGTTATATTTGGAATTTTTTAGTCTCTTTTACTATTTATAATATTGTATATTTTTTTTATTTTTTTTGTGTCTTTATTGTATTGTATTTATTGTATTGTTTTACTATTAATTTATGGACAACTACTTCTTTTTTTACTGTATTTTATTGATTGATTTTTTTTATGCTTATATTAGGGTTTCCTATTTTTTTTTTTTTTTTTTTTTTTTTTAATAAAGAATTAAAAAAAAAAAAGTATATAGACAGACTAACTTTAATTGCTTTTGAAATGAAAACAATCAGAACCAAAAAAATGCGTCACAATGTTATTAAAATTAGTTTATTTTTTTAATGATATAGTTTTTGCCACTATCTAAGAGGAGCAGTCATACGTCAATTTAAGAGTCTATAATTTTTGATACCATCCTTAATTTATTGAAAAGTTTTCTTAATATGGAAATTCTGAAAAAGAAGCTTGCAGTAAAAATTGCAATAGATATTACATAATACACTTATATACTTGAATAATACTTGAACTTATGTTGTTAAGTTGCCCACATTTAAATCAAATTGTAATAAAATTATATTTTGTTTTAGGAAATTTTGGTCACTCACCCATTCACAAGAATATCAAACTGGTCTTCGGGAAACACTTATTTTCATATGACTATAGGAAATTTAGTCAGAGGATCAAAACTTTTATGTGAAACATCATTAGGTTATAAAATGGACGATTTATTAACGTCATATATTTCGCTTATGTTAACGAATATGAATAAACAAAGAAGTATCAGAATTAAGTGAATGTCTGCTTGATAACAAATGAGGAGATTTTTAATCTGTAAAGAATACATTAGATGCAGCTAAAATTTGTAAAATTAATGGTAGAAGTAGCATAACTTGTGTAAATAAGAATAAGTCTTAACGTATTGGTTTATTTTTATTGAGAACATTTTACAATTACGATGGGTTAATATTTAATGTCTCTTTTTTTATTCAAAACTAAGACAATTTTTCAATTCGTACTCTGCATAATTTCCAAATAAGGATAAATTATTCCACGCTGTTTTAAGTATCAGAGAGATCAATGTATGAGGATAAAATGGCAAATTTGTTGTAGTTTAACTGGTTAATGCTGCTACATCAATATTTCACCTTGGAGTTTTTAAAATTCTGTAAAAGATTTGGTAACAAAAAGGCAGAGACTGTGCAAGTCAATAGAAGCAAATATTGGATGTTTATGATCCGGTTTTGGCACCGTATAGTGTAAGGGAAAGAAAAATATCTAAGGACTAATCGATGTTCTTTGAATATTATTAAATCTCGACAGACTATGGAGTGTATTTTAGACTCCATTCGTTCCTCTATCCAAAAGTTTGATCGTTTTAAAGGCGTTATTAAGAATGAACAGACAAATCTCACTGCTTTTGGATTTGAACCGAAGATATTTCATGTATGCCCTTTCACACGGTTGTCTTATAATGTCAGGTATAATGTGAACAAAATAATTTGGAGGTAGAGATCATAGGCGCAACTAGGGGGGAAGGCTAGGTGGGCTAAGCCCCCCCTATCTCACCATTAGCACCCTCTTGAAATTTTAAATGAAACGGGACAAAGTGCCATGTCTGGACTCTTATTATTTTTGTTAATTAACTTAATATAATAATTACACTACGTAATCCTTTACTAAAAATGGAACATGCATGTCCTAATCATATACCTACCAATATATCATTTTAAATAAAAACCTTGGTATTTTTTTTCAAAACTCTACTGAGATCTGAGATTAGTATGGTTGCTGGTGTTTTTTATACGAAAAGCTATGTGGTTAATTTTTTAGCGATTTTGGGGTAGTTTGGGCGTGGCACCTAAAAAAAATTTGCCACCTGAAAAAATGGCGGGCTGTTTGGGTTCTATTTCTATTCCATATATAGCCTTGGGGCTCAAGCCCCCCCAGAAAAACGACTCTAGTTGCGATTATGGTGGAGATTAAGTGATACCTTTTTTAAATAAGCCGAACGACGCTTGTGCTCATGGAAAGGAAGATCATTTTAAAAACATTATAGCGAATAATGTTTGAATCTCTACAAAATGTGTCTGTAGGACACCATACAATTTTTTTGTGTACAATGTCTTTCAGTTTCTTAATTTATATTATATGTATCCAAAGTGGATAAATCCATTTTCAAACTAAAATCATCAAAACTATAAGAACATTAAAAATTAAAACTTTTTAACAAAACTTGCGTTTTAAAAAGAAATATATTAAATAAAAGTTTTGTTAAAAAGTTTTTAATGTTCCACATAGTAAGAGTTGATACAATAAATTTCTTCAAAACTAGAATTAAAAGCAATACATTATTTATTTGTAGTACATATGTTATCACAACATCTACTTTAACTTATGGATCAATATATTCATATAAATAGGTAGTGATAGAGATATTTTTCATTTTGTGCAATATTTTATATTATCTACTTGTAAATATTTTAGGCGTCTTTAAAAATAACAGAAATTTTATACTTTCTAGATCTAAATAGTCAATAATTTATTACATAATACCCCAATCTTTTGATATAGTAATAGTAAATAAAATAAAATTTCTGAGAATATCTCACCAACTGATATGTTCTTATAATAATTCTCAAGGCGTCCAAATTGTGTTAAGTATATATAATAATTTTATAATTTATCGCAAATTTATATTTATAATAAAATAATTACTCCTTTACCGTTGAGATTACAGTAGTTGCACCTATTTCCATATTTGTTGGAAAGGTGAAGTCATGCGAGATGAATACAACTAAACATTAATGTTTTGGCTGAGTTTATTGATTTAGTTTTAAATATGTCAAGAAATTCTTTTTCATCCTACCCTTACACAGTTTTATACAACCTATTAGATCAGGAAGGAAACTCAAACTTCCCATCCCAGCGAAAAAAAAATTCTTTCCTTTCTTTCATTTGTAAATGATCAATCCTGTTAATCTAATATATTTAAGTTATTTGACCTGAAAAAAATACATTAACTATTTCAATTATGATCATAAACTTTTTGGGGGTGAAAAAAGGTGAAAAGGGGATAACAAACTGAAGTATTGCTGTTTGCGGCTAAAATTGACGTCAAAATGAAAAGTGCCCAATAGAAAAGTTGTAGATCATGTAAAAATCTAAAACTTTTCTCTTGGTAATTTTCTCACATAACCTCAATTTTTCGAGGAAAATGGAAAAAATCGATTTTTCGTTTTTAATTTTTAATTTTTAAACGGATTCGTCAATCTTGATGAAACTTGGTGAAAATTTACCTTTTTATGTCCAAAATAACCTCGAATTTTCTCAACCTTGTAACATAATAATTTTCCGAGAAATTGGATTTTTCTGGAAAAAAAAAGGTTTTCCTGGGGCTCATTTTTTTCTTTTTTTCGTCTGCTTTCACATGAAATAAAAAAAATACACCTCTCATTTAAAAATGTGCATAATGAAAAAAAAGCAAAAAATGAATTTTGCAACAGCTAAATTTGCAATGATTGTTAAATTTTTTAATAAATTTTTAAAAAATGCAAAAGCCGACTCTTGCATTACATTCTACGGAAAAAAATAGACTTGAGTGTTTATAATAATATTGCAAATGAACTAAAAATCCGACTAAATAATGAAATACATTTTCTTTTGTAATTTTTTTTATTTCATGTGAAAGCAGACGAAAAAAAGAAAATATGATATTATTGGAACACCTTTTCCAATAATATTTTCCGAGCAAACATTACAGTTGAAAAAAAAAAGATTTTTCCAGAAAAATCCAATTTCTCGGAAAATTATTATGTTACAAGGTTGTGAAATTTCGAGGTTATTTTGGACATAAAAAGGTAAATTTTCACCAAGTTTCATCAAGATTGATAAATCCGTTGAAAAATTAAAAATTAATTTTTTTTTCCATTTTCCTCGAAAAATTGAGGTTATGTGAGAAAATTACCAAGAGAAAAGTTTTAGATTTTTACATGATTTACAACTTCTCTATTGGACACTTTTCATTTTGACGTCAATTTTAGCCGCAAACAGCAATACTTCAGTTTGTTATCCCCTTTTCACCCTTTTTCACCCCCAAAAAGTTTATGATCATAATTGAAATAGTAAATGTATTTTTTTTTCATGTGTTATAAGCCCCTTTACCACCTCCAACTGTTACATTCCAGGTCTCAGAATTTCCGTCTAAAAGTACAGCACGCCTGGACCACAATAACAATTTAAAATTAGAATTCTTGGATAGGTATACGTTTTTGAGTTAAGAATGTATGTTGTGGCACAATGACAATATACATTGGGTATTTTAATATATAGATAATATACTATGTATTTAATTATGTGTCAGGTTCGTTTAGAGGGTAGGAGAAAAAAAAAGATGTTATGAATTGAATAAAATGCATATGTATTACATGGGAGTAAAATTACTTTTCCTCCTTTGGATGTTTATTTCGCGTCTGTTATTCTACGGGAGGAAAAATGGCACTTTCCTGTCTAGTAATACAAATAGGTATTCATTGTTATTTGTGAAATTTATTTAGTTTTGCTCTTTAGTACATTGTTATTTGGAATTTCTTGAAATATTCCACGTTGTAGTTATTATACGGAACAATTTTATTTACATACTGTTTTTTTGTTCTCGAAATTTGATATATATATATATATTTGTTGTCAGTTATTTTATTTATATGGAATGTAAATATATTTACATCACTATGTATAATTTATAAGGTACCTATTTTTAAATTGTGAGATTGTTTGTAAATAGGTGAGTGACAATAAATTATATTTTTAATTTATATTGGTTTTATTTTTCTTTTATATAATTATAATATTTATAATAATTTAGGAGACAAATTCCTAAATAAAATTTAAAATTCCATGTTTTCGAAGAAATATCAGGTACTAGTGTAAACGAAAATTGCCTGGCATGGCTAGGGCCAGTGGCCAGTTTTCCTTGAAACTATAAATTCCATGTTATCGCCCAGGTCCGGCATTGACAATTAATTTACCAGACAGATTTTTCATCTGTCTCTCTCACTTTGATACGTAATCACGATTATCAATACACGCCTATTTTCTACACTGTAACATACGTTTTTATATTTTGCACTTATAAAAATCATAAAACGCATTTGCGTATCGTAATGTAACTTTTTTTAGCGTCACAAAAAACACTGTTTTTGATCAATTCACTCAATTCAAAAGCCAAAAGGGTTTTTGTCAAAAAAATGAGCAAGGCTTATAGCCTTGGATTTTGGTCAAAATTTGACAAAAAATTTATTTTCATAAAAATGGTTTAGAACCACTATTTTGATTACGTAGAACACGAAAATCGAATTTAAAATGCAAAATTATGGCAAATTTCATTAAAAGTTCACTAATTTTGAAGGCGAGTGCATACTCCCCATGAATTATTCGCAACTCGATTTAAGGATGTTCTACACATCCTATCGAGGAACTGATTGCACCAGTGGATTCAGCGTCACAAAAACCATCGTTTTCCATAATTTCACGCAATTCAAAAGCCAAAAGTGTTTTTGTCAAAAAAATGAGCAAGGCTATAGCCTTGGATTTTTGTCAAAATTCAACAAAAATTTGATTATCGTAAAAACGGTTTAGAACCACTATTTTGAATACGTAGAACACGAAAATCGAGTTTAAAATGCGAAATTATGGCAAATTTCATTAAAAGTTCACTAATTTTGAATGCAAGTGTATACTTCCCATAAATTATTCGCAACTCGATTTAAGGATGTTCCATACATCCTATCGAGGAACTGACTGCACCAGTGGATTCAGCACAAAAAACACCGTTTTCCATAATTTCACGCAATTCAAAAGCCAAAAGTGTTTTTGTCAAAAAAATGAGCAAGGCTATAGCCTTGGATTTTTGTCAAAATTCAACAAAAATTTGATTATCGTAAAAATGGTTTAGAACCACTATTTTGAATACGTAGAACACGAAAATCGAGTTTAAAATGCGAAATTATGGCAAATTTCATTAAAAGTTCACTAATTTTGAATGCAAGTGTATACTTCCCATAAATTATTCGCAACTCGATTTAAGGATGTTCCATACATCCTATCGAGGAACTGACTGCACCAGTCGATTCAGAGTCACAAAAAACACCGTTTTCCATAATTTCACGCAATTCAAAAACCCAAAGTGTTTTTGTCAAAAAAATGAGCAAGGCTATAGCCTTGGATTTTTGTCAAAATTCAACAAAAATTTGATTATCCAAAAATGGTTTAGAACCACTATTTTGAATACGTAGAACACGAAAATCGAGTTTAAAATGCGAAATTATGGCTAATTTCATTAAAAGTTGACTAATTTTGAATGCGAGTGTATACTTCCCATAAATTATTCGCAACTCGATTTAAGGATGTTCTACACATCCTATCGAGGAACTGACTGCACCAGTGGATTCAGCGTCACAAAAAACACCGTTTTCCATAATTTCACGCAATTCAAAAGCCAAAAGTGTTTTTGTCAAAAAAATGAGCAAGGCTATAGCCTTGGATTTTTGTCAAAACTCAACAAAAATTTGATTATCCAAAAATGGTTTAGAACCACTATTTTGAATACGTAGAACACGAAAATCGAGTTTAAAATGCGAAATTATGGCTAATTTCATTAAAAGTTGACTAATTTTGAATGCGAGTGTATACTTCCCATAAATTATTCGCAACTCGATTTAAGGATGTTCTACACATCCTATCGAGGAACTGATTGCACCAGTGGATTCAGCGTCACAAAAACCATCGTTTTCCATAATTTCACGCAATTCAAAAGCCAAAAGTGTTTTTGTCAAAAAAATGAGCAAGGCTATAGCCTTGGATTTTTGTCAAAATTCAACAAAAATTTGATTATCGTAAAAATGGTTTAGAACCACTATTTTGAATACGTAGAACACGAAAATCGAGTTTAAAATGCGAAATTATGGCTAATTTCATTAAAAGTTGACTAATTTTGAATGCGAGTGTATACTTCCCATAAATTATTCGCAACTCGATTTAAGGATGTTCTACACATCCTATCGAGGAACTGACTGCACCAGTGGATTCAGCGTCACAAAAAACACCGTTTTCCATAATTTCACGCAATTCAAAAGCCAAAAGTGTTTTTGTCAAAAAAATGAGCAAGGCTATAGCCTTGGATTTTTGTCAAAATTCAACAAAAATTTGATTATCCAAAAATGGTTTAGAACCACTATTTTGAATACGTAGAACACGAAAATCGAGTTTAAAATGCGAAATTATGGCAAATTTCATTAAAAGTTCACTAATTTTGAAGGCGAGTGTATACTCCCCATAAATTATTCGCAACTCGATTTAAGGATGTTCCATACATCCTATCGAGGAACTGACTGCACCAGTGGATTCAGCACAAAAAACACCGTTTTCCATAATTTCACGCAATTCAAAAGCCAAAAGTGTTTTTGTCAAAAAAATGAGCAAGGCTATAGCCTTGGATTTTTGTCAAAATTCAACAAAAATTTGATTATCCAAAAATGGTTTAGAACCACTATTTTGAATACGTAGAACACGAAAATCGAGTTTAAAATGCGAAATTATGGCAAATTTCATTAAAAGTTTACTAATTTTGAATGCAAGTGTATACTTCCCATAAATTATTCGCAACTCGATTTAAGGATGTTCTACACATCCTATCGAGGAACTGATTGCACCAGTGGATTCAGCGTCACAAAAACCATCGTTTTCCATAATTTCACGCAATTCAAAAGCCAAAAGTGTTTTTGTCAAAAAAATGAGCAAGGCTATAGCCTTGGATTTTTGTCAAAATTCAACAAAAATTTGATTATCGTAAAAATGGTTTAGAACCACTATTTTGAATACGTAGAACACGAAAATCGAGTTTAAAATGCGAAATTATGGCAAATTTCATTAAAAGTTGACTAATTTTGAATGCGAGTGTATACTTCCCATAAATTATTCGCAACTCGATTTAAGGATGTTCTACACATCCTATCGAGGAACTGATTGCACCAGTGGATTCAGCGTCACAAAAACCATCGTTTTCCATAATTTCACGCAATTCAAAAGCCAAAAGTGTTTTTGTCAAAAAAATGAGCAAGGCTATAGCCTTGGATTTTTGTCAAAATTCAACAAAAATTTGATTATCGTAAAAATGGTTTAGAACCACTATTTTGAATACGTAGAACACGAAAATCGAGTTTAAAATGCAAAATTATGGCTAATTTCATTAAAAAATTACTAATTTTGAAAGCGAGTGCATACTCCAGATGAATTATTTGCAACTCGATTTAAGGATGTTCCATACATCCTATCAAGGAACTGACTGCACCAGTCGATTCAGAGGCACAAAAAACACCGTTTTCCATAATTTCACGCAATTCAAAAACCCAAAGTGTTTTTGTCAAAAAAATGAGCAAGGCTATAGCGTTGGATTTTTGTCAAAATTCAACAAAAATTTGATTATCGTAAAAATGGTTTAGAACCACTATTTTGAATACGTAGAACACGAAAATCGAGTTTAAAATGCGAAATTATGGCAAATTTCATTAAAAGTTTACTAATTTTGAATGCAAGTGTATACTTCCCATAAATTATTCGCAACTCGATTTAAGGATGTTCCATACATCCTATCGAGGAACTGACTGCACCAGTGGATTCAGCACAAAAAACACCGTTTTCCATAATTTCACGCAATTCAAAAGCCAAAAGTGTTTTTGTCAAAAAAATGAGCAAGGCTATAGCCTTGGATTTTTGTCAAAATTCAACAAAAATTTGATTATCGTAAAAATGGTTTAGAACCACTATTTTGAATACGTAGAACACGAAAATCGAGTTTAAAATGCGAAATTATGGCAAATTTCATTAAAAGTTCACTAATTTTGAATGCAAGTGTATACTTCCCATAAATTATTCGCAACTCGATTTAAGGATGTTCCATACATCCTATCGAGGAACTGACTGCACCAGTGGATTCAGCACAAAAAACACCGTTTTCCATAATTTCACGCAATTCAAAAGCCAAAAGTGTTTTTGTCAAAAAAATGAGCAAGGCTATAGCCTTGGATTTTTGTCAAAATTCAACAAAAATTTGATTATCATAAAAATGGTTTAGAACCACTATTTTGAATACGTAGAACACGAAAATCGAGTTTAAAATGCGAAATTATGGCTAATTTCATTAAAAGTTGACTAATTTTGAATGCGAGTGTATACTTCCCATAAATTATTCGCAACTCGATTTAAGGATGTTCTACACATCCTATCGAGGAACTGACTGCACCAGTGGATTCAGCGTCACAAAAAACACCGTTTTCCATAATTTCACGCAATTCAAAAGCCAAAAGTGTTTTTGTCAAAAAAATGAGCAAGGCTATAGCCTTGGATTTTTGTCAAAATTCAACAAAAATTTGATTATCCAAAAATGGTTTAGAACCACTACTTTGAATACGTAGAACACGAAAATCGAGTTTAAAATGCGAAATTATGGCTAATTTCATTAAAAGTTGACTAATTTTGAATGCGAGTGTATACTTCCCATAAATTATTCGCAACTCGATTTAAGGATGTTCTACACATCCTATCGAGGAACTGATTGCACCAGTGGATTCAGCGTCACAAAAACCATCGTTTTCCATAATTTAACGCAATTCAAAAGCCAAAAGTGTTTTTGTCAAAAAAATGAGCAAGGCTATAGCCTTGGATTTTTGTCAAAATTCAACAAAAATTTGATTATCGTAAAAATGGTTTAGAACCACTATTTTGAATACGTAGAACACGAAAATCGAGTTTAAAATGCGAAATTATGGCAAATTTCATTAAAAGTTCACTAATTTTGAATGCAAGTGTATACTTCCCATAAATTATTCGCAACTCGATTTAAGGATGTTCCATACATCCTATCGAGGAACTGACTGCACCAGTGGATTCAGCACAAAAAACACCGTTTTCCATAATTTCACGCAATTCAAAAGCCAAAAGTGTTTTTGTCAAAAAAATGAGCAAGGCTATAGCCTTGGATTTTTGTCAAAATTCAACAAAAATTTGATTATCCAAAAATGGTTTAGAACCACTATTTTGAATACGTAGAACACGAAAATCGAGTTTAAAATGCGAAATTATGGCTAATTTCATTAAAAGTTGACTAATTTTGAATGCGAGTGTATACTTCCCATAAATTATTCGCAACTCGATTTAAGGATGTTCTACACATCCTATCGAGGAACTGATTGCACCAGTGGATTCAGCGTCACAAAAACCATCGTTTTCCATAATTTAACGCAATTCAAAAGCCAAAAGTGTTTTTGTCAAAAAAATGAGCAAGGCTATAGCCTTGGATTTTTGTCAAAATTCAACAAAAATTTGATTATCGTAAAAATGGTTTAGAACCACTATTTTGAATACGTAGAACACGAAAATCGAGTTTAAAATGCGAAATTATGGCAAATTTCATTAAAAGTTCACTAATTTTGAATGCAAGTGTATACTTCCCATAAATTATTCGCAACTCGATTTAAGGATGTTCCATACATCCTATCGAGGAACTGACTGCACCAGTGGATTCAGCACAAAAAACACCGTTTTCCATAATTTCACGCAATTCAAAAGCCAAAAGTGTTTTTGTCAAAAAAATGAGCAAGGCTATAGCCTTGGATTTTTGTCAAAATTCAACAAAAATTTGATTATCCAAAAATGGTTTAGAACCACTATTTTGAATACGTAGAACACGAAAATCGAGTTTAAAATGCGAAATTATGGCTAATTTCATTAAAAGTTGACTAATTTTGAATGCGAGTGTATACTTCCCATAAATTATTCCCAACTCGATTTAAGGATGTTCTACACATCCTATCGAGGAACTGATTGCACCAGTGGTTTCAGCGTCACAAAAACCATCGTTTTCCATAATTTCACGCAATTCAAAAGCCAAAAGTGTTTTTGTCAAAAAAATGAGCAAGGCTATAGCCTTGGATTTTTGTCAAAATTCAACAAAAATTTGATTATCGTAAAAATGGTTTAGAACCACTATTTTGAATACGTAGAACACGAAAATCGAGTTTAAAATGCGAAATTATGGCAAATTTCATTAAAAGTTCACTAATTTTGAATGCGAGTGTATACTTCCCATAAATTATTCGCAACTCGATTTAAGGATGTTCCATACATCCTATCGAGAAACTGACTGCACCAGTGGATTCAGCGTCACAAAAAACACCGTTTTCCATAATTTCACGCAATTCAAAAGCCAAAAGTGTTTTTGTCAAAAAAATGGGCAAGGCTATAGCCTTGGATTTTTGTCAATATTCAACAAAAATTTGATTATCACAAAAATGGTTTAGAACCACTATTTTGATATGTAGAACACGAAAATCGAGTTTAAAATGCGAAATTATGGCTAATTTCATTAAAAGTTGACTAATTTTAAATGCGAGTGTATACTTCCCATAAATTATTGGCAACTCGATTTAAGGATGTTCTACACATCCTATCGAGGAACTGACTGCACCAGTTAATTCAGAGTCACAAAAAACACCGTTTTCCATAATTTCACGCAATTCAAAAGCCAAAAGTGTTTTTGTCAAAAAAATGAGCAAGCCTTGAATTTTTGTCAAAATTTAACAAAAATTTGATTATCGTAAAAATGGTTTAGAACCACTATTTTGATTACGTAGAACACGAAAATTGAGTTTAAAATGCGAAATTATGGCTAATTTCATTAAAAGTTGACTAATTTTGAATGCGAGTGTATACTTCCCATAAATTATTGGCAACTCGATTTAAGGATTTTCCATACATCCTCTCGAGGAACTGACTGCACCAGTGGATTCAGCGTCACAAAAAACACCGTTTTCCATAATTTCACGCAATTCAAAAACCCAAACTGTTTTTGTCAAAAAAATGAGCAAGGCTATAGCCTTGGATTTTTGTCAAAATTCAACAAAAATTTGATTATCCAAAAATGGTTTAGAACCACTATTTTGAATACGTAGAACACGAAAATAGAGTTTAAAATGCGAAATTATGGCTAATTTCATTAAAAGTTGACTAATTTTGAATGCGAATGTATACTTCCCATAAATTATTCGCAACTCGATTTAAGGATGTTCTACACATCCTATCGAGAAACTGACTGCACCAGTCGATTCAGAGTCACAAAAAACACCGTTTTCCATAATTTCACGCAATTCAAAAGCCAAAAGTGTTTTTGTCAAAAAAATGGGCAAGGCTATAGCCTTGGATTTTTGTCAATATTCAACAAAAATTTGATTATCATAAAAATGGTTTAGAACCACTATTTTGATATGTAGAACACGAAAATCGAGTTTAAAATGCGAAATTATGGCTAATTTCATTAAAAGTTGACTAATTTTAAATGCGAGTGTATACTTCCCATAAATTATTGGCAACTCGATTTAAGCATGTTCTACACATCCTATCGAGGAACTGACTGCACCAGTTAATTCAGAGTCACAAAAAACACCGTTTTCCATAATTTCACGCAATTCAAAAGCCAAAAGTGTTTTTGTCAAAAAAATGAGCAAGCCTTGAATTTTTGTCAAAATTCAACAAAAATTTGATTATCAAAGAATGGTTTAGAACCACTATTTTGAATATGTAGAACACGAAAATCGAGTTTAATTTTGAATGCGAGTGTATTGTAGATTGTAGATTGCAGAAGGGGTCGATTGGCCCAGTTGACCTTACTACACTGCGACCTATAAGATCTTTTGTGTATACCCTACATCTATATTTTAGTCCAAATGGTCTAGGCTTCTAAGAAAGTCCATTATCCGTTTTGGAGCTAGGTTTGTAATCTGATCAGGATCAAGGAATACCTGTTCCAGATATTTATGGCGTTGCCGAACAATTACTCTGCAATTGCAGATAATATGTTCTGACGTCTCATCTGCCTCATCGCAGAATCTGCATGTCCCACTGTCCAATATGCCCATTTTGCAGAGATGGTATCTGAGTGAGCAGTGTCCAGTGAGAATTCCTGTGATTACTCTGAGATCAGATTTCTGAAGCTCTAAGAGTAATTTCGCGTAGCGGGCAGAGGGTCGTAATAACCTTTTTGCCTGTCTTTGGCCTGGAACATTTTTCCAGTAGGCTGCACTGAGTTCCTTTTCATATTTTCGAACTTCTTCCATTATGCGGCTTTTTGATATGCCACAAAATGGTTCAGGTCCGATAAAAGGAGCACAAGCTCCTTCCTTTGCGAGACTATCGGCAATCTCATTTCCGACAATTCCTCTATGCCCTGGCACCCATAGCAACTTTAATTTGTTGCGACTAGCCAGTTGTTTAAGGGATTGTTTACAATTCCAGGCTATTTTTGACTCATAGGTTGTGGACTTCAGAGCCTTCAAAGCAGCCTGACTATCAGTAGATCATTTTTGGCTTCAGACCCCAGGTTTTCCCAAAAAGCCTACGGCACATCCAGAAAGCCCTTATTGCTTTTGTGGTAATATGAGTGAGGTGTGCATTCCACGTAAGTTTCCTATCAAGGATGACTCCTAGGTACTTAACCTCTTCTGAGAAAGAAAGGGTTACTCCATTCATGATCGGAGGCTGTAATGTTAGTTTCCTCCTGTTAGTGAACGGAATAAGTGTCGTTTTGTTGGGATTGACTAATAGCCCTTCCCTCGAACACCAAGTAGTTATAATGTTTAAGGCCTGCTGCATGCGTTCGGCAATAATACCGTCATGTTTGCCTCTAGCCACTATAACTAGGTCGTCAGCATAGCCCAGAGCACGAAATCCTGCTCTTTTGAGCTTTGTTAGG
Source organism: Ophraella communa (assembly GCA_035357415.1). Taxonomy (NCBI): domain Eukaryota; kingdom Metazoa; phylum Arthropoda; class Insecta; order Coleoptera; family Chrysomelidae; genus Ophraella; species Ophraella communa. The sequence goes on along the minus strand of CM068992.1, from coordinate 491,376 downwards.
AGGTCGTCAACCACTAGCGACCACAGTAGAGGTGATAAAACTCCTCCTTGAGGACAACCTTTTACTGCTTTTATAGTAGTTGATTTGCCTCCTAGGTAGGTAATAATTTTCCTAGTATTTAGCATGGATTGAATCCATTTAGTTATGGAAGGTTCGATACCTTTTGCTGTTGCGGCGGCGCTGATTGATTCATATGAGGTGTTGTCAAACGCACCCTCTATGTCTATGAATGCACATAGCGCCACTTCCTTTGATCCTATTGCCTTTTCTATGTCTTTTACGAGACAGTGCAAGGCATCCACGGTGGATTTGCCTAATTGGTAGGCAAATTGTTCTTTGTGAAGCGGTATGTTTGTTAAATATTCGCTTCTTATATATGTATCAAGTATTTTTTCCATACTTTTAAGTAGAAAGGAGGTAAGGCTTATGGGTCTATATGACTTCGGCTCCTCTGGAGGGCGTTTGCCACTCTTAGGAATGAAGCATACCCTAACCTCTCTCCACCCTTTTGGAATGTAGCCCAAGATGAAGCTCATCTTGAATAATTTGACTAGATGAGGAGTTAATGTATCAACGCCCTGTTGTAGCAGGGCTGGGAAGACACCATCCTCTCCAGGAGATTTGTAGGGCTTAAAGCTATTTATTGCCCATTTAATTCTGTTTTTGTGAAGATTTTTCCCGCTAGGCTTTTGCAGCTCTTGATGTTCTGTAATTAGATTCATCAAGATTAACCCTTGGGTCATCTTCAATGAGTGTTGACCCGGGAAAGTGAGATTGTAGTAAGCAACTCATGCTTTCCTCTATGGTTGCAGTAAACTCTCCGTTTGGCTTTTTTAGAAGTCCAATACCGTTTGAGTGGTCCTTTGAAATTACTTTTTGGAGGCGTACTGCTGGGGCTAATTCAGTTATCCCCTCGCAGAATTGCCTCCATGTTCTTCTCTTAGACCTTCTAAGTTCTTTGTTGTATTCTGTTAGAGCCTTTTTGTAGGCATCCCAGTTACCTATACTTTTGGCTCTATTAAAAGCTTTACGGGCTTGAGCTTTTAACTTACTGAGTTCCCTGTTCCACCATGGCACATCTTTTTTGACGGCTTTGGTCTTGATGGGACAGGCCCCCTCATAGCAGCTAATTATCGTACGATTTAGCCATTGTGAGGCAGTTCCTCTATGGTTTCAATCGAATAAGTTACGCCTTCAACATCTGACCTTAGGGTATCCTTATAAGCACACCAGTCAGTCTGTTTCGGTATTCGACAGGACTGTATCTGCTCCCGCTCAGCCTCGACTTCGAATCTTATGGTTCTATGATCCGACATCGAAACCTCATCGGAGACATGCCAGTTCTGTATTAAATTTGTAGCAGAGCAACTAGTTAAGGTGATGTCAAGCACCTCTTTCCTATTTGCAGTGATAAAAGTTGGTTTGTTACCTCTATTGATAATGTCTATATTGGAGTTAGCCAAATATTCTAAAAGGTACTCACCACGTTTGTTCGTGTCTGTGCTGCCCCATACTATGTTGTGGGAGTTCGCATCACATCCAAGGATAAGTTGTCTGTTCTTTTTGTTGCACCAGCTGATGAGGCCTTTCACTTCCTCTGACGGAGGTTGGTCTTCATCACCCGGGAAGTAGGCAGAGGCAATTATAATTTGCCTTTTGCCCCTTTCCGTGGGGAGCTCCACTTCAGCTGTTGCTAAGTCTCTTGTGATAAACTCTGGAACAGAAACGAATTTTAGTTGTTTAGAGATGAGCAACGCTGCTCTTGGCAAGTCATGCATTTGTGAATAGATCAACTTACATGTATTATTTGGAAGTCCTTTGATAAGTCCTTTGTCAGCCCAGGGCTCTTGAATGAGCCCGATGTCAGTTAGGTTTCTGCTAAAACTCCTGTTAAGCACACTAGTTGCGGCTTTTGCATGATGGAGATTTAACTGCAAAAACCTAATATTTTTGTTGGAAGCCATTTTACTGGCTTTTGGGACCTTTATCCGATCCCTTTTTAAACTTCGCAGGACCCTTTTCCTGGGCCCCTTTTTTTGTGGCCATTTTTGCTGCTTCACTAGTTGAAGCAGCTGCTGGCGCACTAGGTTTTGGATGGCCTTTTTTTGGTAATATTCTTAACTGGCCAAATTTATAGTTGGCTTTATAGCCATTTTGTTTCACCCTTTCAGCGGATTTAGCGTCCATTGAAAGAGTGAGCTCTACAGTAGGGCCTTTGTCAACCCTTCTTACAACTCTCCAATTCTGTGAGTTGAGGTCTTCATTTTGGACCTCTAAGAATCGGAGAATTTTTGAATTTTCGTTGCTCAGACTATCAGGAAGATATGTCACAAAGATCTCGGAGTGAGGAATATTGCTTTCCTCTTCCAGTCTCAGCGAGATACCCTCCTGTGGCTGCAGCTCCTGAACTATGCCTTTAAGCCACTCAACTGTGGCTTTGTCAGCACAAGACAGAAGCATTCAGCCCGGTCTGAATTGTAGGTTGCTGAATTTAGGCCTAATTGTTGCCTTTGGATCCAGCTCCACTATTTTTTCCAGAATCTTCTCTTTCGTTGCGGCTAGTTGTTCCGTTGTTAGTGAGGATTCTGGATGGTTTTTGGGCAATATTCCTACCCTTATTGCCGCTGCAACCTGTCCATAGGATGGTTTGTTTTCTTCGCCACTGCTGGTTATCCCAACGGTGCCAACTCCCTTTTTCCTAGGATTTTCTGGTGTGCTCTCTTCAGACCGGATCCTCTTGGACCCTTTGCCCTTGGATACATCCTCAGTTGGTTTTTGTATAGGCTTTTGTGCCTGTTGTCGAGCCTCTTCATATTTAAGGCCTTGTTTTAACAGGTACTTAAACCTTTACGGGCAGCACCACTCAGTCTCTCTCTTTCGGCCTTTTTGGCCCTTGAGAGATACTTTTCTCGTCTCCGCTGCTTTTTAGAAGCTCATCTTCCGATTTATGGCTTGGATCTGGATCCAATTCCATACCCTCGGGATGATTGAGGCTTTGTTCTTCCTCTTTGCCCTCATTGTTTTTTGTTTGTTTTATTTGGTCCATTTTAGTCCCACGAGTAGCTAGGGAAAAAAAAAGGTCACTCCCAGCAGAGCCCCGCATGCCGGGAGAAGGCTAATGAAACCTGGGTTTCGCCTGGTACCCGGAGTCCGCATAATCGTGACTAAGCAACCCCTTAGCCCCGCGGCGCAATTCCTGCGCCACGCCAAGCCTTCGGCTTATGCTGTTCCACCTTGGCTTGGGGGGGATTTTTGTGGTTCCCTTCCACTTGGCCAGCCAATCAAGGCAAGCCCCCACATCGGTAAGCACATCCTCTACAGCCACCGGCTTACCAACACGGTATATACCGGGCAGGTTTCCACAAGTTTGCATTGTTTCCGGATGCCCGCAGAGGTTCCGAACGATTAGTCCAGTTACCTCCGCACCCACCCGTCTACAACACTCCCTCTCCACGCTGTTGTTCCCGGTATTTGCGTACGCCAGAGCTTCGTTAGCCAGCCTCTTTGTGACGTGTCTAGGTCCTAGGACCCTTTCCACGTCAGCTCGAAGCTGTTACCACCACACACCACGTGGAGGAGAAGTTGGTCTTTGTGCAGTAATGCGAGTGTATACTTCCCATAAATTATTCGCAACTCGATTTAAGGATGTTCCATACATCCTATCGAGGAACTGATTTCACCAGTGGATTCAGCGTAAAAAAACCCATCGTTTTCCATAATTTCACGCAATTCAAAAGCCAAAAGTGTTTTTGTCAAAAAAATGAGCAAGGCCTTGGATTTTTGTCAAAATTCAACAAAAATTTGATTATCGTAAAAATGGTTTAGAACCACTATTTTGATTACGTAGAACACGAAAATTGAGTTTAAAATGCGAAATTATGGCTAATTTCATTAAAAGTTGACTAATTTTGAATGCAAGTGTATACTTCCCATAAATTATTGGCAACTCGATTTAAGGATTTTCCATACATCCTCTCGAGGAACTGACTGCACCAGTGGATTCAGCGTCACAAAAAACACCGTTTTCCATAATTTCACGCAATTCAAAAACCCAAACTGTTTTTGTCAAAAAAATGAGCAAGGCTATAGCCTTGGATTTTTGTCAAAATTCAACAAAAATTTGATTATCGTAAAAATGGTTTAGAACCACTATTTTGAATACGTAGAACACGAAAATCGAGTTTAAAATGCGAAATTATGGCTAATTTCATTAAAAGTTGACTAATTTTGAATGCGAGTGTATAATTTCCATAAATTATTTGCAACTCGATTTAAGGATGTTCCATACATCCTATCGAGGAACTGACTGCACCAGTGGATTCAGCGTCACAAAAAACACCGTTTTCCATAATTTCACGCAATTCAAAAGCCAAAAGTGTTTTTGTCAAAAAAATGGGCAAGGCTATAGCCTTGGATTTTTGTCAAAATTCAACAAAAATTTGATTATCATAAAAATGGTTTAGAACCACTATTTTGATTACGTAGAACACGAAAATTGAGTTTAAAATGCGAAATTTTGGCTAATTTCATTAAAAGTTGACTAATTTTGAATGCGAGTGTATACTTCCCATAAATTATTGGCAACTCGATTTAAGGATTTTCCATACATCCTCTCGAGGAACTGACTGCACCAGTGAATTCAGCGTCACAAAAACACCGTTTTCCATAATTTCACGCAATTCAAAAACCAAAAGTATTTTTGTCAAAAAAATGAGCAAGGCTATAGCCTTGGATTTTTGTCAAAATTCAACAAAAATTTGATTATCATAAAAATGGTTTAGAACCACTATTTTGATTACGTAGAACACGAAAATTGAGTTTAAAATGCGAAATTATGGCTAATTTCATTAAAAGTTGACTAATTTTGAATGCGAGTGTATACTTCCCATAAATTATTGGCAACTCGATTTAAGGATTTTCCATACATCCTCTCGAGGAACTGACTGCACCAGTGGATTCAGCGTCACAAAAAACACCGTTTTCCATAATTTCACGCAATTCAAAAGCCAAAAGTGTTTTTGTCAAAAAAATGAGCAAGGCTATAGCCTTGGATTTTTGTCAAAATTCAACAAAAATTTGATTATCAAAAAATGGTTTAGAACCACTATTTTGAATACGTAGAACACGAAAATCGAGTTTAAAATGCGAAATTATGGCTAATTTCATTAAAAGTTGACTAATTTTGAATGCGAATGTATACTTCCCATAAATTATTCGCAACTCGATTTAAGGATGTTCCATACATCCTATCGAGGAACTGATTGCACCAGTGGATTCAGCGTCACAAAAACCATCGTTTTCCATAATTTCACGCAATTCAAAAGCCAAAAGTGTTTTTGTCAAAAAAATGAGCAAGGCTATAGCCTTGGATTTTTGTCAATATTCAACAAAAATTTGATTATCATAAAAATGGTTTAGAACCACTATTTTGAATACGTAGAACACGAAAATCGAGTTTAAAATGCTAAATTATGGCAAATTTCATTAAAAGTTCACTAATTTTGAATGCGAGTGTATACTCCCCATGAATTATTCGCAACTGGATTTAAGGATGTTTTACACATCCTATCGAGAAACTGACTGCACCAGTCGATTCAGAGTCACAAAAAACACCGTTTTCCATAATTTCACGCAATTCAAAAACCCAAAGTGTTTTTGTCAAAAAAATGAGCAAGGCTATAGCCTTGGATTTTTGTCAAAATTCAACAAAAATTTGATTATCGTAAAAATGGTTTAGAACCACTATTTTGAATACGTAGAACACGAAAATCGAGTTTAAAATGCGAAATTATGGCTAATTTCATTAAAAGTTGACTAATTTTGAATGCGAGTGTATACTTCCCATAAATTATTCGCAACTCGATTTAAGGATGTTCCATACATCCTATCGAGGAACTGATTGCACTAGTGGATTCAGCGTCACAAAAACCATCGTTTTCCATAATTTCACGCAATTCAAAAGCCAAAAGTGTTTTTGTCAAAAAAATGAGCAAGGCTATAGCCTTGGATTTTTGTCAAAATTCAACAAAAATTTGATTATCGTAAAAATGGTTTAGAACCACTATTTTGAATACGTAGAACACGAAAATCGAGTTTAAAATGCGAAATTATGGCTAATTTCATTAAAAGTTGACTAATTTTGAATGCGAGTGTATACTTTCCATAAATTATTGGCAACTCGATTTAAGGATTTTCCATACATCCTATCGAGGAACTGACTGCACCAGTGAATTCAGCGACTCAAAAAACACCGTTTTCCATAATTTCACGCAATTCAAAAGCCAAAAGTATTTTTGTCAAAAAAATGAGCAAGGCTATAGCCTTGGATTTTTGTCAAAAATTCAACAAAAATTTGATTATCATAAAAATGGTTTAGAACCACTATTTTGATTACGTAGAATACGAAAATCGAGTTTAAAATGCAAAATTATGGCTAATTTCATTAAAAGTTCACTAATTTTGAATGCGAGTGTATACTTCCCATAAATTATTGGCAACTCGATTTAAGGATTTTCCATACATCCTCTCGAGGAACTGACTGCACCAGTGGATTCAGCGTCACAAAAAACACCGTTTTCCATAATTTCACGCAATTCAAAAACCCAAACTGTTTTTGTCAAAAAAATGAGAAAGGCTATAGCCTTGTATTTTTTTCAAAATTCAACAAAAATTTGATTATCATAAAAATGGTTTAGAACCACTATTTTGATTACGTAGAACACGAAAAATTGAGTTTAAAATGCGAAATTATGGCTAATTTCATTAAAAAGTTGACTAATTTTGAATGCGAGTGTATACTTCCATAAATTATTCGCAACTCGATTTAAGGATGTTCCATACATCCTATCGAGGAACTGATTGCACCAGTGGATTCAGCGTCACAAAAACCATCGTTTTCCATAATTTCACGCAATTCAAAAGCCAAAAGTGTTTTTGTCAAAAAAATGAGCAAGGCTATAGCCTTGGATTTTTGTCAAAAATCAACAAAAATTTGATTATCGTAAAAATGGTTTAGAACCACTATTTTGAATACGTAGAACACGAAAATCGAGTTTAAAATGCGAAATTATGGCTAATTTCATTAAAAGTTGACTAATTTTGAATGCGAGTGTATACTTCCCATAAATTATTCGCAACTCGATTTAAGGATGTTCCATACATCCTATCGAGGAACTGATTGCACCAGTGGATTCAGCGTCACAAAAACCATCGTTTTCCATAATTTCACGCAATTCAAAAGCCAAAAGTGTTTTTGTCAAAAAAATGAGCAAGGCTATAGCCTTGGATTTTTGTCAAAATTCAACAAAAATTTGATTATCAAAAAATGGTTTAGAATCACTATTTGGAATACGTAGAACATGAAAATCGAGTTTAAAATGCGAAATTATGGCTAATTTCCTTAGAAGTTGACTAATTTTGAATGCGAGTGTATACTTCCCATAAATTATTGGCAACTCGATTTAAGGATTTTCCATACATCCTCTCGAGAAACTGACTGCACCAGTGGATTCAGCGTCACAAAAAACACCGTTTTCCATAATTTCACGCAATTCAAAAACCCAAACTGTTTTTGTCAAAAAAATGAGCAAGGCTATAGCCTTGGATTTTTGTCAAAATTAAACAAAAATTTGATTATCAAAAAATGGTTTAGAACCACTATTTTGAATACGTAGAACACGAAAATCGAGTTTAAAATGCGAAATTATGGCTAATTTCATTAAAAGTTGACTAATTTTGAATGCGAGTGTATACTTCCCATAAATTATTCGCAACTCGATTTAAGGATGTTCCATACATCCTATCAAGGAACTGATTGCACCAGTGGATTCAGCGTCACAAAAACCATCGTTTTCTATAATTTCACGCAATTCAAAAGCCAAAAGTGTTTTTGTCAAAAAAATGAGCAAGGCTATAGCCTTGGATTTTTGTCAAAATTCAACAAAAATTTGATTATCGTAAAAATGGTTTAGAACCACTATTTTGAATACGTAGAACACGAAAATCGAGTTTAAAATGCGAAATTATGGCTAATTTCATTAAAAGTTGACTAATTTTGAATGCGAGTGTATACTTCCCATAAATTATTCGCAACTCGATTTAAGGATGTTCCATACATCCTATCGAGGAACTGATTGCACCAGTAGATTCAGCGTCACAAAAACCATCGTTTTCCATAATTTCACGCAATTCAAAAGCCAAAAGTGTTTTTGTCAAAAAAATGAGCAAGGCTATAGCCTTGGATTTTTGTCAAAATTCAACAAAAATTTGATTATCGTAAAAATGGTTTAGAACCACTATTTTGAATACGTAGAACACGAAAATCGAGTTTAAAATGCGAAATTATGGCTAATTTCATTAAAAGTTGACTAATTTTGAATGCGAGTGTATACTTCCCATAAATTATTCGCAACTCGATTTAAGGATGTTCCATACATCCTATCGAGGAACTAACTGCACCAGTGGATTCAGCGTCACAAAAAACATCGTTTTCCATAATTTCACGCAATTCAAAAGCCAAAAGTGTTTTTGTCAAAAAAATGAGCAAGGCTATAGCCTTGGATTTTTGTCAAAATTCAACAAAAATTTGATTATCAAAAAATGGTTTAGAATCACTATTTGGAATACGTAGAACATGAAAATCGAGTTTAAAATGCGAAATTATGGCTAATTTCATTAGAAGTTGACTAATTTTGAATGCGAGTGTATACTTCCCATAAATTATTCGCAACTCGATTTAAGGATGTTCCATACATCCTATCGAGGAACTGACTGCACCAGTGGATTCAGCGTCACAAAAAACACCGTTTTCCATAATTTCACGCAATTCAAAAGCTAAAAGTGATTTTGTCAAAAAAATGGGCAAGGCTATAGCCTTGGATTTTTGTCAATATTCAACAAAAATTTGATTATCATAAAAATGGTTTAGAACCACTATTTTGAATACGTAGAACACGAAAATCGAGTTTAAAATGCTAAATTATGGCAAATTTCATTAAAAGTTCACTAATTTTGAATGCGAGTGTATACTCCCCATGAATTATTCGCAACTGGATTTAAGGATGTTTTACACATCCTATCGAGAAACTGACTGCACCAGTCGATTCAGAGTCACAAAAAACACCGTTTTCCATAATTTCACGCAATTCAAAAACCCAAAGTGTTTTTGTCAAAAAAATGAGCAAGGCTATAGCCTTGGATTTTTGTCAAAATTCAACAAAAATTTGATTATCAAAAAATGGTTTAGAACCACTATTTTGAATACGTAGAACACGAAAATCGAGTTTAAAATGCGAAATTATGGCTAATTTCATTAAAAGTTGACTAATTTTGAATGCGAGTGTATACTTCCCATAAATTATTCGCAACTCGATTTAAGGATGTTCCATACGTCCTATTGAGGAACTGATTGCACCAGTGGATTCAGCGTCACAAAAACCATCGTTTTCCATAATTTCACGCAATTCAAAAGCCAAAAGTGTTTTTGTCAAAAAAATGGGCAAGGCTATAGCCTTGGATTTTTGTCAATATTCAACAAAAATTTGATTATCAAAAAATGGTTTAGAATCACTATTTGGAATACGTAGAACATGAAAATCGAGTTTAAAATGCGAAATTATGGCTAATTTTATTAGAAGTTGACTAATTTTGAATGCGAGTGTATACTTCCCATAAATTATTCGCAACTCGATTTAAGGATGTTCCATACATCCTATCGAGGAACTGACTGCACCAGTGGATTCAGCGTCATAAAAAACACCGTTTTCCATAATTTCACGCAATTCAAAAGCTAAAAGTGATTTTGTCAAAAAAATGGGCAAGGCTATAGCCTTGGATTTTTGTCAATATTCAACAAAAATTTGATTATCAAAAAATGGTTTAGAACCACTATTTTGAATACGTAGAACACGAAAATCGAGTTTAAAATGCGAAATTATGGCTAATTTCATTAAAAGTTGACTAATTTTGAATGCGAGTGTATACTTCCCATAAATTATTCGCAACTCGATTTAAGGATGTTCCATACATCCTATCGAGGAACTGATTGCACCAGTGGATTCAGCGTCACAAAAACCATCGTTTTCCATAATTTCACGCAATTCAAAAGCCAAAAGTGTTTTTGTCAAAAAAATGAGCAAGGCTATAGCCTTGGATTTTTGTCAAAATTCAACAAAAATTTGATTATCGTAAAAATGGTTTAGAACCACTATTTTGAATACGTAGAACACGAAAATCGAGTTTAAAATGCGAAATTATGGCTAATTTCATTAAAAGTTGACTAATTTTGAATGCGAGTGTATACTTCCCATAAATTATTCGCAACTCGATTTAAGGATGTTCCATACATCCTATCGAGGAACTGATTGCACCAGTGGATTCAGCGTCACAAAACCCATCGTTTTCCATAATTTCACGCAATTCAAAAGCCAAAAGTGTTTTTGTCAAAAAAATGAGCAAGGCCTTGGATTTTTGTCAAAATTCAACAAAAATTTGATTATCGTAAAAATGGTTTAGAACCACTATTTTGATTACGTAGAACACGAAAATTGAGTTTAAAATGCGAAATTATGGCCAATTTCATTAAAAGTTGACTAATTTTGAATGCGAGTGTATACTTCCCATAATTGTTGGCAACTCGATTTAAGGATTTTCCATACATCCTCTCGAGGAACTGACTGCACCAGTGGATTCAGAGTCACAAAAAACACCGTTTTCCATAATTTCACGCAATTCAAAAGCTAAAAGTGTTTTTGTTAAAAAAATGAGCAAGGCTATAGCCTTGGATTTTTGTCAAAATTCAACAAAAATTTGATTATCAAAAAATGGTTTAGAATCACTATTTGGAATACGTAGAACATGAAAATCGAGTTTAAAATGCGAAATTATGGCTAATTTCATTAGAAGTTGACTAATTTTGAATGCGAGTGTATACTTCCCATAAATTATTCGCAACTCGATTTAAGGATGTTCCATACATCCTATCGAGGAACTGACTGCACCAGTGGATTCAGCGTCACAAAAAACACCGTTTTCCATAATTTCACGCAATTCAAAAGCTAAAAGTGATTTTGTCAAAAAAATGGGCAAGGCTATAGCCTTGGATTTTTGTCAATATTCAACAAAAATTTGATTATCATAAAAATGGTTTAAAACCACTATTTTGAATACGTAGAACACGAAAATCGAGTTTAAAATGCTAAATTATGGCAAATTTCATTAAAAGTTCACTAATTTTGAATGCGAGTGTATACTCCCCATGAATTATTCGCAACTGGATTTAAGGATGTTTTACACATCCTATCGAGAAACTGACTGCATCAGTCGATTCAGAGTCACAAAAAACACCGATTTCCATAATTTCACGCAATTCAAAAACCCAAAGTGTTTTTGTCAAAAAAATGAGCAAGGCTATAGCCTTGGATTTTTGTCAAAATTCAACAAAAATTTGATTATCAAAAAATGGTTTAGAACCACTATTTTGAATACGTAGAACACGAAAATCGAGTTTAAAATGCGAAATTATGGCTAATTTCATTAAAAGTTGACTAATTTTGAATGCGAGTGTATACTTCCCATAAATTATTCGCAACTCGATTTAAGGATGTTCCATACATCCTATCGAGGAACTGATTGCACCAGTGGATTCAGCGTCACAAAACCCATCGTTTTCCATAATTTCACGCAATTCAAAAGCCAAAAGTGTTTTTGTCAAAAAAATGAGCAAGGCTATAGCCTTGGATTTTTGTCAAAATTCAACAAAAATTTGATTATCATAAAAATGGTTTAGAACCACTATTTTGATTACGTAGAACACGAAAATTGAGTTTAAAATGCGAAATTATGGCTAATTTCATTAAAAGTTGACTAATTTTGAATGCGAGTGTATACTTCCCATAAATTATTGGCAACTCGATTTAAGGATTTTCCATACATCCTCTCGAGGAACTGACTGCACCAGTGGATTCAGCGTCACAAAAAACACCGTTTTCCATAATTTCACGCAATTCAAAAACCAAAAGTGTTTTTGTCAAAAAAATGAGCAAGGCTATAGCCTTGGATTTTTGTCAAAATTCAACAAAAATTTGATTATCATAAAAATGGTTTAGAACCACTATTTTGATTACGTAGAACACGAAAATTGAGTTTAAAATGCGAAATTATGGCTAATTTCATTAAAAATTGACTAATTTTGAATGCGAGTGTATACTTCCCATAAATTATTGGCAACTCGATTTAAGGATTTTCCATACATCCTTTCGAGGAACTGACTGCACCAGTGGATTCAGCGTCACAAAAAACACCGTTTTCCATAATATCACGCAATTCAAAAGCTAAAAGTGATTTTGTCAAAAAAATGGGCAAGGCTATAGCCTTGGATTTTTGTCAATATTCAACAAAAATTTGATCATCATAAAAATGGTTTAGAACCACTATTTTGAATACGTAGAACACGAAAATCGAGTTTAAAATGCTAAATTATGGCAAATTTCATTAAAAGTTCACTAATTTTGAATGCGAGTGTATACTCCCCATGAATTATTCGCAACTGGATTTAAGGATGTTTTACACATCCTATCGAGAAACTGACTGCACCAGTCGATTCAGAGTCACAAAAAACACCGTTTTCCATAATTTCACGCAATTCAAAAACCCAAAGTGTTTTTGTCAAAAAAATGAGCAAGGCTATAGCCTTGGATTTTTGTCAAAATTCAACAAAAATTTGATTATCAAAAAATGGTTTAGAACCACTATTTTGAATACGTAGAACACGAAAATCGAGTTTAAAATGCGAAATTATGGCTAATTTCATTAAAAGTTGACTAATTTTGAATGCGAGTGTATACTTCCCATAAATTATTCGCAACTCGATTTAAGGATGTTCCATACATCCTATCGAGGAACTGATTGCACCAGTGGATTCAGCGTCACAAAAACCATCGTTATCCATAATTTCACGCAATTCAAAAGCCAAAAGTGTTTTTGTCAAAAAAATGAGCAAGGCTATAGCCTTGGATTTTTGTCAAAATTCAACAAAAATTTGATTATCGTAAAAATGGTTTAGAACCACTTTTTTGAATACGTAGAACACGAAAATCGAGTTTAAAATGCGAAATTATGGCTAATTTCATTAAAAGCTGACTAATTTTGAATGCGAGTGTATACTTTCCATAAATTATTTGCAACTCGAGTTAAGGATGTTCCATACATCCTATCGAGGAACTGACTGCACCAGTGGATTCAGCGTCACAAAAAACACCGTTTTCCATAATTTCACGCAATTCAAAAGCCAAAAGTGTTTTTGTCAAAAAAATGGGCAAGGCTATAGCCTTGGATTTTTGTCAATATTCAACAAAAATTTGATTATCAAAAAATGGTTTAGAATCACTATTTGGAATACGTAGAACATGAAAATCGAGTTTAAAATGCGAAATTATGGCTAATTTTATTAGAAGTTGACTAATTTTTAATGCGAGTGTATACTTCCCATAAATTATTCGCAACTCGATTTAAGGATGTTCCATACATCCTATCGAGGAACTGACTGCACCAGTGGATTCAGCGTCACAAAAAACACCGTTTTCCATAATTTCACGCAATTCAAAAGCTAAAAGTGATTTTGTCAAAAAAATGGGCAAGGCTATAGCCTTGGATTTTTGTCAATATTCAACAAAAATTTGATTATCAAAAAATGGTTTAGAATCACTATTTGGAATACGTAGAACATGAAAATCGAGTTTAAAATGCGAAATTATGGCTAATTTTATTAGAAGTTGACTAATTTTTAATGCGAGTGTATACTTCCCATAAATTATTCGCAACTCGATTTAAGGATGTTCCATACATCCTATCGAGGAACTGATTGCACCAGTGGATTCAGCGTCACAAAAACCATCGTTTTCCATAATTTCACGCAATTCAAAAGCCAAAAGTGTTTTTGTCAAAAAAATGAGCAAGGCTATAGCCTTGGATTTTTGTCAAAATTCAACAAAAATTTGATTATCGTAAAAATGGTTTAGAACCACTATTTTGAATACGTAGAACACGAAAATCGAGTTTAAAATGCGAAATTATGGCTAATTTCATTAAAAGTTGACTAATTTTGAATGCGAGTGTATACTTCCCATAAATTATTCGCAACTCGATTTAAGGATGTTCCATACATTCTATCGAGGAACTGATTGCACCAGTGGATTCAGCGTCACAAAACCCATCGTTTTCCATAATTTCACGCAATTCAAAAGCCAAAAGTGTTTTTGTCAAAAAAATGAGCAAGGCCTTGGATTTTTGTCAAAATTCAACAAAAATTTGATTATCGTAAAAATGGTTTAGAACCACTATTTTGATTGCGTAGAACACGAAAATTGAGTTTAAAATGCGAAATTATGGCCAATTTCATTAAAAGTTGACTAATTTTGAATGCGAGTGTATACTTCCCATAATTTTTGGCAACTCGTTTTAAGGATTTTCCATACATCCTCTCGAGGAACTGACTGCACCAGTGGATTCAGAGTCACAAAAAACACCGTTTTCCATAATTTTACGCAATTCAAAAGCTAAAAGTGTTTTTGTTAAAAAAATGAGCAAGGCTATAGCCTTGGATTTTTGTCAAAATTCAACAAAAATTTGATTATCAAAAAATGGTTTAGAATCACTATTTGGAATACGTAGAACATGAAAATCGAGTTTAAAATGCGAAATTATGGCTAATTTCATTAGAAGTTGACTAATTTTGAATGCGAGTGTATACTTCCCATAAATTATTCGCAACTCGATTTAAGGATGTTCCATACATCCTATCGAGGAACTGACTGCACCAGTGGATTCAGCGTCACAAAAAACACCGTTTTCCATAATTTCACGCAATTCAAAAGCTAAAAGTGATTTTGTCAAAAAAATGGGCAAGGCTATAGCCTTGGATTTTTGTCAATATTCAACAAAAATTTGATTATCATAAAAATGGTTTAGAACCACTATTTTGAATACGTAGAACACGAAAATCGAGTTTAAAATGCTAAATTATGGCAAATTTCATTAAAAGTTCACTAATTTTGAATGCGAGTGTATACTCCCCATGAATTATTCACAACTGGATTTAAGGATGTTTTACACATCCTATCGAGAAACTGACTGCACCAGTCGATTCAGAGTCACAAAAAACACCGTTTTCCATAATTTCACGCAATTCAAAAACCCAAAGTGTTTTTGTCAAAAAAATGAGCAAGGCTATAGCCTTGGATTTTTGTCAAAATTCAACAAAAATTTGATTATCAAAAAATGGTTTAGAACCACTATTTTGAATACGTAGAACACGAAAAATCGAGTTTAAAATGCGAAATTATGACTAATTTCATTAAAAGTTGACTAATTTTGAATGCGAGTGTATACTTCCCATAAATTATTCGCAACTCGATTTAAGGATGTTCTACACATCCTATCGAGGAACTGATTGCACTAGTGGATTCAGCGTCACAAAAACCCTCGTTTTCCATAATTTCACGCAATTCAAAAGCCAAAAGTGTTTTTGTCAAAAAAATGAGCAAGGCTATAGCCTTGGATTTTTGTCAAAATTCAACAAAAATTTGATTATCGTAAAAATGGTTTAGAACCACTATTTTGAATACGTAGAACACGAAAATCGAGTTTAAAATGCGAAATTATGGCTAATTTCATTAAAAGTTGACTAATTTTGAATGCGAGTTTATACTTCCCATAAATTATTCGCAACTCGATTTAAGGATGTTCTACACATCCTATCGAGGAACTGACTGCACCAGTGGATTCAGCGTCACAAAAAACACCGTTTTCCATAATTTCACGCAATTCAAAAGCCAAAAGTGTTTTTGTCAAAAAAATGAGCAAGGCTATAGCCTAAATTCAACAAAAATTTGATTATCAAAAAATGGTTTAGAACCACTATTTTGAATACGTAGAACACGAAAATCGAGTTTAAAATGCGAAATTATGGCTAATTTCATTAAAAGTTGACTAATTTTGAATGCGAGTGTATACTTCCCATAAATTATTCGCAACTCGATTTAAGGATGTTCCATACATCCTATCGAGGAACTGATTGCACTAGTGGATTCAGCGTCACAAAAACCATCGTTTTCCATAATTTCACGCAATTCAAAAGCCAAAAGTGTTTTTGTCAAAAAAATGAGCAAGGCTATAGCCTTGGATTTTTGTCAAAATTCAACAAAAATTTGATTATCGTAAAAATGGTTTAGAACCACTATTTTGAATACGTAGAACACGAAAATCGAGTTTAAAATGCGAAATTATGGCTAATTTCATTAAAAGTTGACTAATTTTGAATGCGAGTGTATACTTTCCATAAATTATTTGCAACTCGATTTAAGGATGTTCCATACATCCTATCGAGGAACTGACTGCACCAGTGGATTCAGCGTCACAAAAAACACCGTTTTCCATAATTTCACGCAATTCAAAAGCCAAAAGTGTTTTTGTCAAAAAAATGAGCAAGGCTATAGCCTTGGATTTTTGTCAAAATTCAACAAAAATTTGATTATCATAAAAATGGTTTAGAACCACTATTTTGATTACGTAGAACACGAAAATTGAGTTTAAAATGGGAAATTATGGCTAATTTCATTAAAAGTTGACTAATTTTGAATGCGAGTGTATACTTCCCATAAATTATTGGCAACTCGATTTAAGGATTTTCCATACATCCTCTCGAGGAACTGACTGCACCAGTGGATTCAGCGTCACAAAAAACACCGTTTTCCATAATTTCACGCAATTCAAAAACCAAAAGTGTTTTTGTCAAAAAAATGAGCAAGGCTATAGCCTTGGATTTTTGTCAAAATTCAACAAAAATTTGATTATCATAAAAATGGTTTAGAACCACTATTTTGATTACGTAGAACACGAAAATTGAGTTTAAAATGCGAAATTATGGCTAATTTCATTAAAAGTTGACTAATTTTGAATGCAAGTGTATACTTCCCATAAATTATTGGCAACTCGATTTAAGGATTTTCCATACATCCTCTCGAGGAACTGACTGCACCAGTGGATTCAGCGTCACAAAAAACACCGTTTTCCATAATTTCACGCAATTCAAAAGCCAAAAGTGTTTTTGTCAAAAAAATGGGCAAGGCTATAGCCTTGGATTTTTGTCAAAATTCAACAAAAATTTGATTATCAAAAAATGGTTTAGAGCCACTATTTTGAATACGTAGAACACGAAAATCGAGTTTAAAATGCGAAATTATGGCTAATTTCATTAGAAGTTGACTAATTTTGAATGCGAGTGTATACTTCCCATAAATTATTCGCAACTCGATTTAAGGATGTTCCATTCATCCTATCAAGGAACTGACTGCACCAGTGGATTCAGCGTCACAAAAAACACCGTTTTCCATAATTTCACGCAATTCAAAAGCCAAAAGTGTTTTTGTCAAAAAAATGGGCAAGGCTATAGCCTTGGATTTTGGTCAAAATTCAACAAAAATTTGATTATCGTAAAAATGGTTTAGAACCACTATTTTGAATACGTAGAACACGAAAATCGAGTTTAAAATGCTAAATTATGGCAAATTTCATTAAAAGTTCACTAATTTTGAATGCAGTGTATACTCCCCATGAATTATTCGCAACTGGATTTAAGGATGTTTTACACATCCTATCGAGAAACTGACTGCACCAGTCGATTCAGAGTCACAAAAAACACCGTTTTCCATAATTTCACGCAATTCAAAAACCCAAAGTGTTTTTGTCAAAAAAATGAGCAAGGCTATAGCCTTGGATTTTTGTCAAAATTCAACAAAAATTTGATTATCAAAAAATGGTTTAGAACCACTATTTTGAATACGTAGAACACGAAAATCGAGTTTAAAATGCGAAATTATGACTAATTTCATTAAAAGTTGACTAATTTTGAATGCGAGTGTATACTTCCCATAAATTATTCGCAACTCGATTTAAGGATGTTCCATACATCCTATCGAGGAACTGACTGCACCAGTGGATTCAGCGTCACAAAAAACACCGTTTTCCATAATTTCACGCAATTCAAAAGCTAAAAGTGATTTTGTCAAAAAAATGGGCAAGGCTATAGCCTTGGATTTTTGTCAATATTCAACAAAAATTTGATTATCATAAAAATGGTTTAGAACCACTATTTTGAATACGTAGAACACGAAAATCGAGTTTAAAATGCTAAATTATGGCAAATTTCATTAAAAGTTCACTAATTTTGAATGCGAGTGTATACTCCCCATGAATTATTCACAACTGGATTTAAGGATGTTTTACACATCCTATCGAGAAACTGACTGCACCAGTCGATTCAGAGTCACAAAAAACACCGTTTTCCATAATTTCACGCAATTCAAAAACCCAAAGTGTTTTTGTCAAAAAAATGAGCAAGGCTATAGCCTTGGATTTTTGTCAAAATTCAACAAAAATTTGATTATCAAAAAATGGTTTAGAACCACTATTTTGAATACGTAGAACACGAAAATCGAGTTTAAAATGCGAAATTATGACTAATTTCATTAAAAGTTGACTAATTTTGAATGCGAGTGTATACTTCCCATAAATTATTCGCAACTCGATTTAAGGATGTTCTACACATCCTATCGAGGAACTGATTGCACTAGTGGATTCAGCGTCACAAAAACCATCGTTTTCCATAATTTCACGCAATTCAAAAGCCAAAAGTGTTTTTGTCAAAAAAATGAGCAAGGCTATAGCCTTGGATTTTTGTCAAAATTCAACAAAAATTTGATTATCATAAAAATGGTTTAGAACCACTACTTTGAATACGTAGAACACGAAAATCGAGTTTAAAATGCTAAATTATGGCAAATTTCATTAAAAGTTCACTAATTTTGAATGCGAGTGTATACTCCCCATGAATTATTCGCAACTGGATTTAAGGATGTTTTACACATCCTATCGAGAAACTGACTGCACCAGTCGATTCAGAGTCACAAAAAACACCGTTTTCCATAATTTCACGCAATTCAAAAACCCAAAGTGTTTTTGTCAAAAAAATGAGCAAGACTATAGCCTTGGATTTTTGTCAAAATTCAACAAAAATTTGATTATCAAAAAATGGTTTAGAACCACTATTTTGAATACGTAGAACACGAAAATCGAGTTTAAAATGCGAAATTATGCCTAATTTCATTAAAAGTTGACTAATTTTGAATGCGAGTGTATACTTCCCATAAATTATTCGCAACTCGATTTAAGGATGTTCCATACATCCTATCGAGGAACTGATTGCACTAGTGGATTCAGCGTCACAAAAACCATCGTTTTCCATAATTTCACGCAATTCAAAAAGCCAAAAGTGTTTTTGTCAAAAATATGAGCAAGGCTATAGCCTTGGATTTTTGTCAAAATTCAACAAAAATTTGATTATCGTAAAAATGGTTTAGAACCACTATTTTGAATACGTTTAACACGAAAATCGAGTTTAAAATGCGAAATTATGGCTAATTTCATTAAAAGTTGACTAATTTTGAATGCGAGTGTATACTTCCCATAAATTATTCGCAACTCGATTTAAGGATGTTCCATACATCCTATCGAGGAACTGATTGCACTAGTGGATTCAGCGTCACAAAAACCATCGTTTTCCATAATTTCACGCAATTCAAAAGCCAAAAGTGTTTTTGTCAAAAAAATAAGCAAGGCTATAGCCTTGGATTTTTGTCAAAATTCAACAAAAATTTGATTATCGTAAAAATAGTTTAGAACCACTATTTTGAATACGTAGAACACGAAAATCGAGTTTAAAATGCGAAATTATGGCTAATTTCATTAAAAGTTGACTAATTTTGAATGCGAGTGTATACTTTCCATAAATTATTTGCAACTCGATTTAAGGATGTTCCATACATCCTATCGAGGAACTGACTGCACCAGTGGATTCAGCGTCACAAAAAACACCGTTTTCCATAATTTCACGCAATTCAAAAACCAAAAGTGTTTTTGTCAAAAAAATGAGCAAGGCTATAGCCTTGGATTTTTGTCAAAATTCAACAAAAATTTGATTATCATAAAAATGGTTTAGAACCACTATTTTGATTACGTAGAACACGAAAATTGAGTTTAAAATGGGAAATTATGGCTAATTTCATTAAAAGTTGACTAATTTTGAATGCGAGTGTATACTTCCCATAAATTATTGGCAACTCGATTTAAGGATTTTCCATACATCCTCTCGAGGAACTGACTGCACCAGTGGATTCAGCGTCACAAAAAACACCGTTTTCCATAATTTCACGCAATTCAAAAACCAAAAGTGTTTTTGTCAAAAAAAATGAGCAAGGCTGTAGCCTTGGATTTTTGTCAAAATTCAACAAAAATTTGATTATCATAAAAATGGTTTAGAACCACTATTTTGATTACGTAGAACACGAAAATTGAGTTTAAAATGCGAAATTATGGCTAATTTCATTAAAAGTTGACTAATTTTGAATGCAAGTGTATACTTCCCATAAATTATTGGCAACTCGATTTAAGGATTTTCCATACATCCTCTCGAGGAACTGACTGCACCAGTGGATTCAGCGTCACAAAAAACACCGTTTTCCATAATTTCACGCAATTCAAAAGCCAAAAGTGTTTTTGTCAAAAAAATGGGCAAGGCTATAGCCTTGGATTTTTGTCAAAATTCAACAAAAATTTGATTATCAAAAAATGGTTTAGAACCACTATTTTGAATACGTAGAACACGAAAATCGAGTTTAAAATGCGAAATTATGGCTAATTTCATTAGAAGTTGACTAATTTTGAATGCGAGTGTATACTTCCCATAAATTATTCGCAACTCGATTTAAGGATGTTCCATTCATCCTATCAAGGAACTGACTGCACCAGTGGATTCAGCGTCACAAAAAACACCGTTTTCCATAATTTCACGCAATTCAAAAGCCAAAAGTGTTTTTGTCAAAAAAATGGGCAAGGCTATAGCCTTGGATTTTGGTCAAAATTCAACAAAAATTTGATTATCGTAAAAATGGTTTAGAACCACTATTTTGAATACGTAGAACACGAAAATCGAGTTTAAAATGCTAAATTATGGCAAATTTCATTAAAAGTTCACTAATTTTGAATGCGAGTGTATACTCCCCATGAATTATTCGCAACTGGATTTAAGGATGTTTTACACATCCTATCGAGAAACTGACTGCACCAGTCGATTCAGAGTCACAAAAAACACCGTTTTCCATAATTTCACGCAATTCAAAAACCCAAAGTGTTTTTGTCAAAAAAATGAGCAAGGCTATAGCCTTGGATTTTTGTCAAAATTCAACAAAAATTTGATTATCAAAAAATGGTTTAGAACCACTATTTTGAATACGTAGAACACGAAAATCGAGTTTAAAATGCGAAATTATGACTAATTTCATTAAAAGTTGACTAATTTTGAATGCGAGTGTATACTTCCCATAAATTATTCGCAACTCGATTTAAGGATGTTCCATACATCCTATCGAGGAACTGACTGCACCAGTGGATTCAGCGTCACAAAAAACACCGTTTTCCATAATTTCACGCAATTCAAAAGCTAAAAGTGATTTTGTCAAAAAATGGGCAAGGCTATAGACTTGGATTTTTGTCAATATTCAACAAAAATTTGATTATCATAAAAATGGTTTAGAACCACTATTTTGAATACGTAGAACACGAAAATCGAGTTTAAAATGCTAAATTATGGCAAATTTCATTAAAAGTTCACTAATTTTGAATGCGAGTGTATACTCCCCATGAATTATTCACAACTGGATTTAAGGATGTTTTACACATCCTATCGAGAAACTGACTGCACCAGTCGATTCAGAGTCACAAAAAACACCGTTTTCCATAATTTCACGCAATTCAAAAACCCAAAGTGTTTTTGTCAAAAAAAATGAGCAAGGCTATAGCCTTGGATTTTTGTCAAAATTCAACAAAAATTTGATTATCAAAAAATGGTTTAGAACCACTATTTTGAATACGTAGAACACGAAAATCGAGTTTAAAATGCGAAATTATGACTAATTTCATTAAAAGTTGACTAATTTTGAATGCGAGTGTATACTTCCATAAATTATTCGCAACTCGATTTAAGGATGTTCTACACATCCTATCGAGGAACTGATTGCACTAGTGGATTCAGCGTCACAAAAACCATCGTTTTCCATAATTTCACGCAATTCAAAAGCCAAAAGTGTTTTTGTCAAAAAAATGAGCAAGGCTATAGCCTTGGATTTTTGTCAAAATTCAACAAAAATTTGATTATCGTAAAAATGGTTTAGAACCACTATTTTGAATACGTTTAACACGAAAATCGAGTTTAAAATGCGAAATTATGGCTAATTTCATTAAAAGTTGACTAATTTTGAATGCGAGTGTATACTTCCCATAAATTATTCGCAACTCGATTTAAGGATGTTCCATACATCCCTATCGAGGAACTGATTGCACTAGTGGATTCAGCGTCACAAAAACCATCGTTTTCCATAATTTCACGCAATTCAAAAAGCCAAAAGTGTTTTTGTCAAAAAAATGAGCAAGGCTATAGCCTTGGATTTTTGTCAAAAATTCAACAAAAATTTGATTATCGTAAAAATAGTTTAGAACCACTATTTTGAATACGTAGAACACGAAAATCGAGTTTAAAATGCGAAATTATGGCTAATTTCATTAAAAGTTGACTAATTTTGAATGCGAGTGTATACTTTCCATAAATTATTTGCAACTCGATTTAAGGATGTTCCATACATCCTATCGAGGAACTGACTGCACCAGTGGATTCAGCGTCACAAAAAACACCGTTTTCCATAATTTCACGCATTTCAAAAGCCAAAAGTGTTTTTGTCAAAAAAATGAGCAAGGCTATAGCCTTGGATTTTTGTCAAAATTCAACAAAAATTTGATTATCATAAAAATGGTTTAGAACCACTATTTTGATTACGTAGAACACGAAAATTGAGTTTAAAATGCGAAATTATGGCTAATTTCATTAAAAAGTTGACTAATTTTGAATGCGAGTGTATACTTCCCATAAATTATTGGCAACTCGATTTAAGGATTTTCCATACATCCTCTCGAGGAACTGACTGCACCAGTGGATTCAGCGTCACAAAAAACACCGTTTTCCATAATTTCACGCAATTCAAAAACCAAAAGTGTTTTTGTCAAAAAAATGAGCAAGGCTATAGCCTTGGATTTTTGTCAAAATTCAACAAAAATTTGATTATCATAAAAATGGTTTAGAACCACTATTTTGATTACGTAGAACACGAAAATTGAGTTTAAAATGTGAAATTATGGCTAATTTCATTAAAAGTTGACTAATTTTGAATGCGAGTGTATACTTCCCATAAATTATTGGCAACTCGATTTAAGGATTTTCCATACATCCTCTCGAGGAACTGACTGCACCAGTGGATTCAGCGTCACAAAAAACACCGTTTTCCATAATTTCACAAAATTCAAAAGCCAAAAGTGTTTTTGTCAAAAAAATGAGCAAGGCTATAGCCTTGGATTTTTGTCAAAATTCAACAAAAATTTGATTATCATAAAAATGGTTTAGAACCACTATTTTGATTACGTAGAACACGAAAATTGAGTTTAAAATGCGAAATTATGGCTAATTTCATTAAAAGTTGACTAATTTTGAATGCGAGTGTATACTTCCCATAAATTATTGGCAACTCGATTTAAGGATTTTCCATACATCCTCTCGAGGAACTGACTGCACCAGTGGATTCAGCGTCACAAAAAACACCGTTTTCCATAATTTCACGCAATTCAAAAACCCAAACTGTTTTTGTCAAAAAAAATGAGCAAGGCTATAGCCTTGGATTTTTGTCAAAATTCAACAAAAATTTGATTATCGTAAAAATGGTTTAGAACCACTATTTTGAATACGTAGAACACGAAAATCGAGTTTAAAATGCGAAATTATGGCTAATTTCATTAAAAGTTGACTAATTTTGAATGCGAGTGTATACTTCCCATAAATTATTCGCAACTCGATTTAAGGATGTTCCATACATCCTATCGAGGAACTGATTGCACCAGTGGATTCAGCGTCACAAAAACCATCGTTTTCCATAATTTCACGCAATTCAAAAGCCAAAAAGTGTTTTTGTCAAAAAAAATGAGCAAGGCTATAGCCTTGGATTTTTGTCAAAATTCAACAAAAATTTGATTATCGTAAAAATGGTTTAGAACAACTATTTTGAATACGTAGAACACGAAAATCGAGTTTAAAATGCGAAATTATGGCTAATTTCATTAAAAGTTGACTAATTTTGAATGCGAGTGTATACTTCCCATAAATTATTCGCAACTCGATTTAAGGATGTTCCATACATCCTATCGAGGAACTAACTGCACCAGTGGATTCAGCATCACAAAAAACATCGTTTTCCATAATTTCACGCAATTCAAAAGCCAAAAGTGTTTTTGTCAAAAAAATGAGCAAGGCTATAGCCTTGGATTTTTGTTAAAATTCAACAAAAATTTGATTATCAAAAAATGGTTTAGAACCACTATTTTGAATACGTAGAACACGAAAATCGAGTTTAAAATGCGAAATTATGGCTAATTTCATTAAAAGTTGACTAATTTTGAATGCGAGTGTATACTTCCCATAAATTATTCGCAACTCGATTTAAGGATGTTCCATACATCCTATCGAGGAACTGATTGCACCAGTGGATTCAGCGTCACAAAAACCATCGTTTTCCATAATTTCACGCAATTCAAAAGCCAAAAGTGTTTTTGTCAAAAAAATGAGCAAGGCTATAGCCTTGGATTTTTGTCAAAATTCAACAAAAATTTGATTATCGTAAAAATGGTTTAGAACCACTTTTTTGAATACGTAGAACACGAATATCGAGTTTAAAATGCGAAATTATGGCTAATTTCATTAAAAGTTGACTAATTTTGAATGCGAGTGTATACTTCCCATAAATTATTCGCAACTCGATTTAAGGATGTTCCATACATCCTATCGAGGAACTGATTGCACCAGTGGATTCAGCGTCACAAAAACCATCGTTTTCCATAATTTCACGCAATTCAAAAGCCAAAAGTGTTTTTGTCAAAAAAATGAGCAAGGCTATAGCCTTGGATTTTTGTCAAAATTCAACAAAAATTTGATTATCGTAAAAATGGTTTAGAACCACTATTTTGATTACGTAGAACACGAAAATTGAGTTTAAAATGCGAAATTATGGCTAATTTCATTAAAAGTTGACTAATTTTGAATGCGAGTGTATACTTCCCATAAATTATTGGCAACTCGATTTAAGGATTTTCCATACATCCTCTCGAGGAACTGATTGCACCAGTGGATTCAGCGTCACAAAAACCATCGTTTTCCATAATTTCACGCAATTCAAAAGCCAAAAGTGTTTTTGTCAAAAAAATGAGCAAGGCTATAGCCTTGGATTTTTGTCAAAATTCAACAAAAATTTGATTATCGTAAAAATGGTTTAGAACCACTATTTTGAATACGTAGAACACGAAAATCGAGTTTAAAATGCGAAATTATGGCTAATTTCATTAAAAGTTGACTAATTTTGAATGCGAGTGTATACTTCCCATAAATTATTCGCAACTCGATTTAAGGATGTTCCATACATCCTATCGAGGAACTGATTGCACCAGTGGATTCAGCGTCACAAAAACCATCGTTTTCCATAATTTCACGCAATTCAAAAGCCAAAAGTGTTTTTGTCAAAAAAATGAGCAAGGCTATAGCCTTGGATTTTTGTCAAAATTCAACAAAAATTTGATTATCGTAAAAATGGTTTAGAACCACTATTTTGAATACGTAGAACACGAAAATCGAGTTTAACATGCGAAATTATGGCTAATTTCATTAAAAGTTGACTAATTTTGAATGCGAGTGTATACTTCCCATAAATTATTCGCAACTCGATTTAAGGATGTTCCATACATCCTATCGAGGAACTAACTGCACCAGTGGATTCAGCGTCACAAAAAACATCGTTTTCCATAATTTCACGCAATTCAAAAGCCAAAAGTGTTTTTGTCAAAAAAATGAGCAAGGCTATAGCCTTGGATTTTTGTCAAAATTCAACAAAAATTTGATTATCAAAAAATGGTTTAGAATCACTATTTGGAATACGTAGAACATGAAAATCGAGTTTAAAATGCGAAATTATGGCTAATTTCATTAAAAGTTGACTAATTTTGAATGCGAGTGTATACTTCCCATAAATTATTCGCAACTCGATTTAAGGATGTTCCATACATCCTATCGAGGAACTGACTGCACCAGTGGATTCGGCGTCACAAAAAACACCGTTTTCCATAATTTCACGCAATTCAAAAACCCAAAGTGTTTTTGTCAAAAAAATGAGCAAGGCTATAGCCTTGGATTTTTGTCAAAATTCAACAAAAATTTGATTATCAAAAAATGGTTTAGAACCACTATTTTGAATACGTAGAACACGAAAATTGAGTTTAAAATGCGAAATTATGGCTAATTTCATTAAAAGTTGACTAATTTTGAATGCGAGTGTATACTTTCCATAAATTATTTGCAACTCGATTTAAGGATGTTCCATACATCCTATCGAGGAACTGACACCAGTGGATTCAGAGTCACAAAAAACACCGTTTTCCATAATTTCACGCAATTCAAAAGCTAAAAGTGTTTTTGTTAAAAAAATGAGCAAGGCTATAGCCTTGGATTTTTGTCAAAATTCAACAAAAATTTGATTATCAAAAAATGGTTTAGAATCACTATTTGGAATACGTAGAACATGAAAATCGAGTTTAAAATGCGAAATTATGGCTAATTTCATTAGAAGTTGACTAATTTTGAATGCGAGTGTATACTTCCCATAAATTATTCGCAACTCGATTTAAGGATGTTCCATACATCCTATCGAGGAACTGACTGCACCAGTGGATTCAGCGTCACAAAAAACACCGTTTTCCATAATTTCACGCAATTCAAAAGCTAAAAGTGATTTTGTCAAAAAATGGGCAAGGCTATAGCCTTGGATTTTTGTCAATATTCAACAAAAATTTGATTATCATAAAAATGGTTTAGAACCACTATTTTGAATACGTAGAACACGAAAATCGAGTTTAAAATGCTAAATTATGGCAAAATTTCATTAAAAGTTCACTAATTTTGAATGCGAGTGTATACTCCCCATGAATTATTCACAACTGGATTTAAGGATGTTTTACACATCCTATCGAGAAACTGACTGCACCAGTCGATTCAGAGTCACAAAAAACACCGTTTTCCATAATTTCACGCAATTCAAAAACCCAAAGTGTTTTTGTCAAAAAAATGAGCAAGGCTATAGCCTTGGATTTTTGTCAAAATTCAACAAAAATTTGATTATCAAAAAATGGTTTAGAACCACTATTTTGAATACGTAGAACACGAAAATCGAGTTTAAAATGCGAAATTATGACTAATTTCATTAAAAGTTGACTAATTTTGAATGCGAGTGTATACTTCCCATAAATTATTCGCAACTCGATTTAAGGATGTTCTACACATCCTATCGAGGAACTGATTGCACTAGTGGATTCAGCGTCACAAAAACCATCGTTTTCCATAATTTCACGCAATTCAAAAGCCAAAAGTGTTTTTGTCAAAAAAATGAGCAAGGCTATAGCCTTGGATTTTTGTCAAAATTCAACAAAAATTTGATAATCGTAAAAATGGTTTAGAACCACTATTTTGAATACGTAGAACACGAAAATCGAGTTTAAAATGCGAAATTATGGCTAATTTCATTAAAAGTTGACTAATTTTGAATGCGAGTTTATACTTCCCATAAATTATTCGCAACTCGATTTAAGGATGTTCTACACATCCTATCGAGGAACTGACTGCACCAGTGGATTCAGCGTCACAAAAAACACCGTTTTCCATAATTTCACGCAATTCAAAAGCCAAAAGTGTTTTTGTCAAAAAAATGAGCAAGGCTATAGCCTTGGATTTTTGTCAAAATTCAAAAAAATTTGATTATCCAAAAATGGTTTAGAACCACTATTTTGAATACGTAGAACACGAAAATCGAGTTTAAAATGCGAAATTATGGCTAATTTCATTAAAAGTTGACTAATTTTGAATGCGAGTGTATACTTCCCATAAATTATTCGCAACTCGATTTAAGGATGTTCCATACATCCTATCGAGGAACTGATTGCACTAGTGGATTCAGCGTCACAAAAACCATCGTTTTCCATAATTTCACGCAATTCAAAAGCCAAAAGTGTTTTTGTCAGAAAAATGAGCAAGGCTATAGCCTTGGATTTTTGTCAAAATTCAACAAAAATTTGATTATCGTAAAAATGGTTTAGAACCACTATTTTGAATACGTAGAACACGAAAATCGAGTTTAAAATGCGAAATTATGGCTAATTTCATTAAAAGTTGACTAATTTTGAATGCGAGTGTATACTTTCCATAAATTATTTGCAACTCGATTTAAGGATGTTCCATACATCCTATCGAGGAACTGACTGCACCAGTGGATTCAGCGTCACAAAAAACACCGTTTTCCATAATTTCACGCAATTCAAAAGCCAAAAGTGTTTTTGTCAAAAAAATGAGCAAGGCTATAGCCTTGGATTTTTGTCAAAATTCAACAAAAATTTGATTATCCAAAAATGGTTTAGAACCACTATTTTGAATACGTAGAACACGAAAATCGAGTTTAAAAATGCGAAATTATGGCTAATTTCATTAAAAGTTGACTAATTTTGAATGCGAGTTTTATACTTCCCATGAATTATTCGCAATTTGATTTAAGGATGTTCTACACATCCTATCGAGGAACTGACTGCACCAGTTAATTCAGCGTCACAAAAACACCGTTTTCCATAATTTCACGCAATTCAAAAGCCAAAAGTGTTTTTGTCAAAAAAATGAGCAAGGCTATAGCCTTGGATTTTTGTCAAAATTCAACAAAAATTTTATTATCCAAAAATGGTTTAGAACCACTATTTTGAATACGTAGAACACGAAAATCGAGTTTAAAATGCGAAATTATGGCTAATTTCATTAAAAGTTGACTAATTTTGAATGCGAGTGTATACTTCCCATAAATTATTCGCAACTCGATTTAAGGATGTTCCATACATCCTATCGAGGAACTGATTGCACTAGTGGATTCAGCGTCACAAAAACCATCGTTTTCCATAATTTCACGCAATTCAAAAGCCAAAAGTGTTTTTGTCAAAAAAATGAGCAAGGCTATAGCCTTGGATTTTTGTCAAAATTCAACAAAAATTTGATTATCGTAAAAATGGTTTAGAACCACTATTTTGAATACGTAGAACACGAAAATCGAGTTTAAAATGCTAAATTATGGCAAATTTCATTAAAAGTTCACTAATTTTGAATGCGAGTGTATACTCCCCATGAATTATTCGCAACTGGATTTAAGGATGTTTTACACATCCTATCGAGAAACTGACTGCACCAGTCGATTCAGAGTCACAAAAACACCGTTTTCTATAATTTCACGCAATTCAAAAACCCAAAGTGTTTTTGTCAAAAAAATGAGCAAGGCTATAGCCTTGGATTTTTGTCAAAATTCAACAAAAATTTGATTATCAAAAAATGGTTTAGAACCACTATTTTGAATACGTAGAACACGAAAATCGAGTTTAAAATGCGAAATTATGACTAATTTCATTAAAAGTTGACTAATTTTGAATGCGAGTGTATACTTCCCATAAATTATTCGCAACTCGATTTAAGGATGTTCCATACATCCTATCGAGGAACTGATTGCACTAGTGGATTCAGCGTCACAAAAACCATCGTTTTCCATAATTTCACGCAATTCAAAAGCCAAAAGTGTTTTTGTCAAAAAAATGGGCAAGGCTATAGCCTTGGATTTTTGTCAAAATTCAACAAAAATTTGATTATCATAAAAATGGTTTAGAACCACTACTTTGAATACGTAGAACACGAAAATCGAGTTTAAAATGCTAAATTATGGCAAATTTCATTAAAAGTTCACTAATTTTGAATGCGAGTGTATACTCCCCATGAATTATTCGCAACTGGATTTAAGGATGTTTTACACATCCTATCGAGAAACTGACTGCACCAGTCGATTCAGCGTCACAAAAAACACCGTTTTCCATAATTTCACGCAATTCAAAAGCCAAAAGTGTTTTTGTCAAAAAAATGGGCAAGGCTATAGCCTTGGATTTTTGTCAATATTCAACAAAAATTTGATTATCATAAAAATGGTTTAGAACCACTATTTTGAATACGTAGAACACGAAAATCGAGTTTAAAATGCTAAATTATGGCAAATTTCATTAAAAGTTCACTAATTTTGAATGCGAGTGTATACTCCCCATGAATTATTCGCAACTGGATTTAAGGATGTTTTACACATCCTATCGAGAAACTGACTGCACCAGTCGATTCAGAGTCACAAAAAACACCGTTTTCCATAATTTCACGCAATTCAAAAACCCAAAGTGTTTTTGTCAAAAAAATGAGCAAGGCTATAGCCTTGGATTTTTGTCAAAATTCAACAAAAATTTGATTATCAAAAAATGGTTTAGAACCACTATTTTGAATACGTAGAACACGACAATCGAGTTTAAAATGCGAAATTATGCCTAATTTCATTAAAAGTTGACTAATTTTGAATGCGAGTGTATACTTCCCATAAATTATTCGCAACTCGATTTAAGGATGTTCCATACATCCTATCGAGGAACTGATTGCACTAGTGGATTCAGCGTCACAAAAACCATCGTTTTCCATAATTTCACGCAATTCAAAAGCCAAAAGTGTTTTTGTCAAAAAAATGAGCAAGGCTATAGCCTTGGATTTTTGTCAAAATTCAACAAAAATTTGATTATCGTAAAAATGGTTTAGAACCACTATTTTGAATACGTAGAACACGAAAATCGAGTTTAAAATGCGAAATTATGGCTAATTTCATTAAAAGTTGACTTATTTTGAATGCGAGTTTATACTTTCCATAAATTATTCGCAACTCGATTTAAGGATGTTCTACACATCCTATCGAGGAACTGACTGCACCAGTGGATTCAGCGTCACAAATTCCATAATTTCACGCAATTCTAAATCCAAAAGTGTTTTTGTCAAAAAAATGAGCAAGGCTATAGTCTTGGATTTTTGTCAAAATTCAACAAAATTTGATTATCCAAAAATGGTTTAGAACCACTATTTTGAATACGTAGAACACGAAAATCGAGTTTAAAATGCGAAATTATGGCTAATTTCATTAAAAGTTGACTAATTTTGAATGCGAGTGTATACTTCCCATAAATTATTCGCAACTCGATTTAAGGATGTTCCATACATCCTATCGAGGAACTGATTGCACTAGTGGATTCAGCGTCACAAAAACCATCGTTTTCCATAATTTCACGCAATTCAAAAGCCAAAAGTGTTTTTGTCAAAAAAATGAGCAAGGCTATAGCCTTGGATTTTTGTCAAAATTCAACAAAAATTTGATTATCGTAAAAATGGTTTAGAACCACTATTTTGAATACGTAGAACACGAAAATCGAGTTTAAAATGCGAAATTATGGCTAATTTCATTAAAAAGTTGACTAATTTTGAATGCGAGTGTATACTTTCCATAAATTATTTGCAACTCGATTTAAGGATGTTCCATACATCCTATCGAGGAACTGACTGCACCAGTGGATTCAGCGTCACAAAAAACACCGTTTTCCATAATTTCACGCAATTCAAAAGCCAAAAGTGTTTTTGTCAAAAAAAAGGGAAAGGGTATAGCCTTGGATTTTTGTCAAAATTCAACAAAAATTTGATTATCCAAAAATGGTTTAGAACCACTATTTTGAATACGTAGAACACGAAAATCGAGTTTAAAATGCGAAATTATGGCTAATTTCATTAAAAGTTGACTAATTTTGAATGCGAGTTTATACTTCCCATGAATTATTCGCAACTCGATTTAAGGATGTTCTACACATCCTATCGAGGAACTGACTGCACCAGTGGATTCAGCGTCACAAAAAACACCGTTTTCCATAATTTCACGCAATTCAAAAGCCAAAAGTGTTTTTGTCAAAAAAATGAGCAAGGCTATAGCCTTGGATTTTTGTCAAAATTCAACAAAAATTTGATTATCAAAAAATGGTTTAGAACCACTATTTTGAATACGTAGAACACGACAATCGAGTTTAAAATGCGAAATTATGCCTAATTTCATTAAAAGTTGACTAATTTTGAATGCGAGTGTATACTTCCCATAAATTATTCGCAACTCGATTTAAGGATGTTCCATACATCCTATCGAGGAACTGATTGCACTAGTGGATTCAGCGTCACAAAAACCATCGTTTTCCATAATTTCACGCAATTCAAAAGCCAAAAGTGTTTTTGTCAAAAAAATGAGCAAGGCTATAGCCTTGGATTTTTGTCAAAATTCAACAAAAATTTGATTATCGTAAAAATGGTTTAGAACCACTATTTTGAATACGTAGAACACGAAAATCGAGTTTAAAATGCGAAATTATGGCTAATTTCATTAAAAGTTGACTTATTTTGAATGCGAGTTTATACTTTCCATAAATTATTCGCAACTCGATTTAAGGATGTTCTACACATCCTATCGAGGAACTGACTGCACCAGTGGATTCAGCGTCACAAAAAACACCGTTTTCCATAATTTCACGCAATTCAAAAGCCAAAAGTGTTTTTGTCAAAAAAATGAGCAAGGCTATAGCCTTGGATTTTTGTCAAAATTCAACAAAAATTTGATTATCCAAAAATGGTTTAGAACCACTATTTTGAATACGTAGAACACGAAAATCGAGTTTAAAATGCGAAATTATGGCTAATTTCATTAAAAGTTGACTAATTTTGAATGCGAGTGTATACTTCCCATAAATTATTCGCAACTCGATTTAAGGATGTTCCATACATCCTATCGAGGAACTGATTGCACTAGTGGATTCAGCGTCACAAAAACCATCGTTTTCCATAATTTCACGCAATTCAAAAAGCCAAAAGTGTTTTTGTCAAAAAAATGAGCAAGGCTATAGCCTTGGATTTTTGTCAAAATTCAACAAAAATTTGATTATCGTAAAAATGGTTTAGAACCACTATTTTGAATACGTAGAACACGAAAATCGAGTTTAAAATGCGAAATTATGGCTAATTTCATTAAAAGTTGACTAATTTTGAATGCGAGTGTATACTTTCCATAAATTATTTGCAACTCGATTTAAGGATGTTCCATACATCCTATCGAGGAACTGACTGCACCAGTGGATTCAGCGTCACAAAAAACACCGTTTTCCATAATTTCACGCAATTCAAAAGCCAAAAGTGTTTTTGTCAAAAAAAATGAGCAAGGCTATAGCCTTGGATTTTTGTCAATATTCAACAAAATTTGTATTAGCCAAAAATGGTTTAGAACCACTATTTTGAATACGTAGAACACGAAAATCGAGTTTAAAATGCGAAATTATGGCTAATTTCATTAAAAGTTGACTAATTTTGAATGCGAGTTTATACTTCCCATAAATTATTCGCAACTCGATTTAAGGATGTTCTACACATCCTATCGAGGAACTGACTGCACCAGTGGATTCAGCGTCACAAAAAACACCGTTTTCCATAATTTCACGCAATTCAAAAGCCAAAAGTGTTTTTGTCAAAAAAATGAGCAAGGCTATAGCCTTGGATTTTTGTCAAAATTCAACAAAAATTTGATTATCCAAAAATGGTTTAGAACCACTATTTTGAATACGTAGAACACGAAAATCGAGTTTAAAATGCGAAATTATGGCTAATTTCATTAAAAGTTGACTAATTTTGAATGCGAGTGTATACTTCCCATAAATTATTCGCAACTCGATTTAAGGATGTTCCATACATCCTATCGAGGAACTGATTGCACTAGTGGATTCAGCGTCACAAAAACCATCGTTTTCCATAATTTCACGCAATTCAAAAGCCAAAAGTGTTTTTGTCAAAAAAATGAGCAAGGCTATAGCCTTGGATTTTTGTCAATATTCAACAAAAATTTGATTATCATAAAAATGGTTTAGAACCACTATTTTGAATACGTAGAACACGAAAATCGAGTTTAAAATGCTAAATTATGGCAAATTTCATTAAAAGTTCACTAATTTTGAATGCGAGTGTATACTCCCCATGAATTATTCGCAACTGGATTTAAGGATGTTTTACACATCCTATCGAGAAACTGACTGCACCAGTCGATTCAGAGTCACAAAAAAACACCGTTCTCCATAATTTCACGCAATTCAAAAACCCAAAGTGTTTTGTCAAAAAAATGAGCAAGGCTATAGCCTTGGATTTTTGTCAATATTCAACAAAAATTTGATTATCATAAAAATGGTTTTAGAACCACTATTTTGAATACGTAGAACACGAAAATCGAGTTTAAAATGCTAAATTATGGCAAATTTCATTAAAGTTCACTAATTTTGAATGCGAGTGTATACTCCCCATGAATTATTCGCAACTGGATTTAAGGATGTTTTACACATCCTATCGAGAAAACTGACTGCACCAGTCGATTCAGCGTCACAAAAAACACCGTTTTCCATAATTTCACGCAATTCAAAAGCCAAAAAGTGTTTTTGTCAAAAAAATGGGCAAGGCTATAGCCTTGGATTTTTGTCAATATTCAACAAAAATTTGATTATCATAAAAATGGTTTAGAACCACTATTTTGAATACGTAGAACACGAAAATCGAGTTTAAAATGCTAAATTATGGCAAATTTCATTAAAAGTTCACTAATTTTGAATGCGAGTGTATACTTTCCATAAATTATTTGCAACTCGATTTAAGGATGATCCATACATCCTATCGAGGAACTGACTGCACCAGTGGATTCAGCGTCACCAAAAAACACCGTTTTCCATAATTTTACGCATTTCAAAAGCCAAAAGGGTTTTTGTCAAAAAAATGAGCAAGGCTATAGCCTTGGATTTTTGTCAAAATTCAACAAAAATTTGATTATCATAAAAATGGTTTAGAACCACTATTTTGATTACGTAGAACACGAAAATTGAGTTTAAAATGCGAAATTATGCCTAATTTCATTAAAAAGTTGACTAATTTTGAATGCGAGTGTATACTTCCCATAAATTATTCGCAACTCGATTTAAGGATGTTCCATACATCCTATCGAGGAACTGATTGCACTAGTGGATTCAGCGTCACAAAAACCATCGTTTTCCATAATTTCACGCAATTCAAAAGCCAAAAGTGTTTTTGTCAAAAAAATGAGCAAGGCTATAGCCTTGGATTTTTGTCAAAATTCAACAAAAAATTTGATTATCGTAAAAATGGTTTAGAACCACTATTTTGAATACGTTTAACACGAAAATCGAGTTTAAAATGCGAAATTATGGCTAATTTCATTAAAAGTTGACTAATTTTGAATGCGAGTGTATACTTCCCATAAATTATTCGCAACTCGATTTAAGGATGTTCCATACATCCTATCGAGGAACTGATTGCACTAGTGGATTCAGGGTCACAAAAACCATCGTTTTCCATAATTTCACGCAATTCAAAAGCCAAAAGTGTTTTTGTCAAAAAAAATGAGCAAGGCTATAGCCTTGGATTTTTGTCAAAATTCAACAAAAATTTGATTATCGTAAAAATAGTTTTAGAACCACTATTTTGAATACGTAGAACACGAAAATCGAGTTTAAAATGCGAAATTATGGCTAATTTCATTAAAAGTTGACTAATTTTTGAATGCGAGTGTATACTTTCCATAAATTATTTGCAACTCGATTTAAGGATGTTCCATACATCCTATCGAGGAACTGACTGCACCAGTGGATTCAGCGTCACAAAAAACACCGTTTTCCATAATTTTACGCATTTCAAAAAGCCAAAAGTGTTTTGTCAAAAAAAATGAGCAAGGCTATAGCCTTGGATTTTTGTCAAAATTCAACAAAAATTTGATTATCATAAAAATGGTTTAGAACCACTATTTTTGATTACGTAGAACACGAAAATTGAGTTTAAAATGTGAAATTATGGCTAATTTCATTAAAAGTTGACTAATTTTGAATGCGAGTGTATACTTCCCATAAATTATTGGCAACTCGATTTAAGGATTTTCCATACATCCTCTCGAGGAACTGACTGCACCAGTGGATTCAGCGTCACAAAAAACACCGTTTTCCATAATTTCACAAAATTCAAAGCCAAAAGTGTTTTTGTCAAAAAATGAGCAAGGCTATAGCCTTGGATTTTTGTCAAAAATTCAACAAAAATTTGATTATCATAAAAATGGTTTAGAACCACTATTTTGATTACGTAGAACACGAAAATTGAGTTTAAAATGCGAAATTATGGCTAATTTCATTAAAAGTTGACTAATTTTGAATGCGAGTGTATACTTCCCATAAATTATTCGCAACTCGATTTAAGGATTTTCCATACATCCTATCGAGGAACTGACTGCACCAGTGGATTCAGCGTCACAAAAACACCGTTTTCCATAATTTCACGCAATTCAAAAACCCAAACTGTTTTGTCAAAAAAATGAGCAAGGATTTTTGTCAAACTTCAACAAAAATTTGATTATCAAAAAATGGTTTAGAACCACTATTTTGAATACGTAGAACACGAAAATAGAGTTTAAAATGCGAAATTATGGCTAATTCCATTAAAAGTTGAATAATTTTGAATGCGAGTGTATACTTCCCATAAGTTATTCGCAACTCGATTTAAGGATGTTCCATACATCCTATCGAGGAACTGATTGCACCAGTGGATTCAGCGTCACAAAAACCATCGTTTTCCATAATTTCACGCAATTCAAAAGCCAAAAGTGTTTTTGTCAAAAAAATGAGCAAGGCTATAGCCTTGGATTTTTGTCAAAATTCAACAAAAATTTGATTATCGTAAAAATGGTTTAGAACCACTATTTTGAATACGCAGAACACGAAAATCGAGTTTAAAATGCGAAATTATGGCTAATTTCATTAAAAGTTGACTAATTTTGAATGCGAGTGTATACTTCCCATAAATTATTGGCAACTCGATTTAAGGATTTTCCATACATCCTCTCGAGGAACTGACTGCACCAGTGGATTCAGCGTCACAAAAACACCTTTTTCCATAATTTCACGCAATTCAAAAACCAAAAGTGTTTTTGTCAAAAAAAATGAGCAAGGCTATAGCCTTGGATTTTTGTCAAAATTCAACAAAAATTTGATTATCATAAAAATGGTTTAGAACCACTATTTTGATTACGTAGAACACGAAAATTGAGTTTAAAATGTGAAATTATGGCTAATTTCATTAAAAGTTGACTAATTTTGAATGCGAGTGTATACTTCCCATAAATTATTGGCAACTCGATTTAAGGATTTTCCATACATCCTCTCGAGGAACTGACTGCACCAGTGGATTCAGCGTCACAAAAAACACCGTTTTCCATAATTTCACAAAATTCAAAAGCCAAAAGTGTTTTTGTCAAAAAAATGAGCAAGGCTATAGCCTTGGATTTTGTCAAAATTCAACAAAAATTTGATTATCATAAAAATGGTTTAGAACCACTATTTTGATTACGTAGAACACGAAAATTGAGTTTAAAATGCGAAATTATGGCTAATTTCATTAAAAGTTGACTAATTTTGAATGCGAGTGTATACTTCCCATAAATTATTGGCAACTCGATTTAAGGATTTTCCATACATCCTCTCGAGGAACTGACTGCACCAGTGGATTCAGCGTCACAAAAAACACCGTTTTCCATAATTTCACGCAATTCAAAAACCCAAACTGTTTTTGTCAAAAAAATGAGCAAGGATTTTTGTCAAAATTCAACAAAAATTTGATTATCAAAAAATGGTTTAGAACCACTATTTTGAATACGTAGAACTTACGAAAATTGAGTTTAAAATGCGAAATTATGGCTAATTTCATTAAAAGTTGACTAATTTTGAATGCGAGTGTATACTTCCCATAAATTATTCGCAACTCGATTTAAGGATGTTCCATACATCCTATCGAGGAACTGATTGCACCAGTGGATTCAGCGTCACAAAAACCATCGTTTTCCATAATTTCACGCAATTCAAAAGCCAAAAGTGTTTTGTCAAAAAAAATGAGCAAGGCTATAGCCTTGGATTTTTGTCAAAATTCAACAAAAATTTGATTATCGTAAAAATGGTTTAGAACCACTATTTTGAATACGCAGAACACGAAAATCGAGTTTAAAAATGCGAATTTATGGCTAATTTCATTAAAAGTTGACTAATTTTGAATGCGAGTGTATACTTCCCATAAATTATTCGCAACTCGATTTAAGGATGTTCCATACATCCTATCGAGGAACTGATTGCACCAGTGGATTCAGCGTCACAAAAACCATCGTTTTCCATAATTTCACGCAATTCAAAAGCCAAAAGTGTTTTTGTCAAAAAAATGAGCAAGGCTATAGCCTTGGATTTTGTCAAAATTCAACAAAAATTTGATTATCGTAAAAATGGTTTTAGAACAACTATTTTGAATACGTAGAACACGAAAATCGAGTTTAAAATGCGAAATTATGGCTAATTTCATTAAAAGTTGACTAATTTTGAATGCAGTGTATACTTCCCATAAATTATTCGCAACTCGATTTAAGGATGTTCCATACATCCTATCGAGGAACTGACTGCACCAGTGGATTCAGCGTCACAAAAAACATCGTTTTCCATAATTTCACGCAATTCAAAAGCCAAAAGTGTTTTTGTCAAAAAAATGAGCAAGGCTATAGCCTTGGATTTTTGTCAAAATTCAACAAAAATTTGATTATCAAAAAATGGTTTAGAACCACTATTTTGAATACGTAGAACACGAAAATCGAGTTTAAAATGCGAAATTATGGCTAATTTCATTAAAAGTTGACTAATTTTGAATGCGAATGTATACTTCCCATAAATTATTCGCAACTCGATTTAAGGATGTTCCATACATCCTATCGAGGAACTGATTGCACCAGTGGATTCAGCGTCACAAAAACCATCGTTTTCCATAATTTCACGCAATTCAAAAGCCAAAAGTGTTTTTGTCAAAAAAATGAGCAAGGCTATAGCCTTGGATTTTTGTCAAAATTCAACAAAAATTTGATTATCGTAAAAATGGTTTAGAACCACTTTTGATTACGTAAAACACGAAAATCGAGTTTAAAATGCAAAATAATGGCTAATTTCATTAAAAGTTCACTAATTTTGAATGCGAGTAAATACTTACCATGAATTATTCGCAACTCGATTTAAGAATGTTCTACACATCCTATCGAGGAACTGACTGCACCAGTGGATTCAGCGTCACAAAAAAACACCGTTTTCCATAATTTCACGCAATTCAAAAGCCAAAAGTGTTTTTGTCAAAAAAATAAGCAA
The DNA here is from genome assembly GCA_035357415.1 of Ophraella communa. Taxonomy (NCBI): domain Eukaryota; kingdom Metazoa; phylum Arthropoda; class Insecta; order Coleoptera; family Chrysomelidae; genus Ophraella; species Ophraella communa. The sequence continues at coordinate 451,974 of CM068992.1, read as the reverse complement.
GGCTATAGCCTTGGATTTTTGTCAAAATTCAACAAAAATTTGATTATCATAAAAATGGTTTAGAACCACTATTTTGAATACGTAGAACACGAAAATCGAGTTTAAAATGCGAAATTATGGCTAATTTCATTAAAAGTTGACTAATTTTGAATGCGAGTGTATACTTCCCATAAATTATTGGCAACTCGATTTAAGGATTTTCCATACATCCTCTCGAGGAACTGATTGCACCAGTGGATTCAGCGTCACAAAAACCATCGTTTTCCATAATTTCACGCAATTCAAAAGCCAAAAGTGTTTTTGTCAAAAAAATGAGCAAGGCTATAGCCTTGGATTTTTGTCAAAATTCAACAAAAATTTGATTATCGTAAAAATGGTTTAGAACCACTATTTTGAATACGTAGAACACGAAAATCGAGTTTAAAAATGCGAAATTATGGCTAATTTCATTAAAGTTGACTAATTTTGAATGCGAGTGTATACTTCCATAAATTATTCGCAACTCGATTTAAGGATGTTCCATACATCCTATCGAGGAACTGATTGCACCAGTGGATTCAGCGTCACAAAAACCATCGTTTTCCATAATTTCACGCAATTCAAAAGCCAAAAGTGTTTTTGTCAAAAAAATGAGCAAGGCTATAGCCTTGGATTTTTGTCAAAATTCAACAAAAATTTGATTATCGTAAAAATGGTTTAGAACAACTATTTTGAATACGTAGAACACGAAAATCGAGTTTAAAATGCGAAATTATGGCTAATTTCATTAAAAGTTGACTAATTTTGAATGCGAGTGTATACTTCCCATAAATTATTCGCAACTCGATTTAAGGATGTTCCATACATCCTATCGAGGAACTAACTGCACCAGTGGATTCAGCGTCACAAAAAACATCGTTTTCCATAATTTCACGCAATTCAAAAGCCAAAAGTGTTTTTGTCAAAAAAAATGAGCAAGGCTATAGCCTTGGATTTTTGTCAAAATTCAACAAAAATTTGATTATCAAAAAATGGTTTAGAATCACTATTTGGAATACGTAGAACATGAAAATCGAGTTTAAAATGCGAAATTATGGCTAATTTCATTAGAAGTTGACTAATTTTGAATGCGAGTGTATACTTCCCATAAATTATTCGCAACTCGATTTAAGGATGTTCCATACATCCTATCGAGGAACTGACTGCACCAGTGGATTCAGCGTCACAAAAAACACCGTTTTCCATAATTTCACGCAATTCAAAAGCTAAAAGTGATTTTGTCAAAAAAATGGGCAAGGCTATAGCCTTGGATTTTTGTCAATATTCAACAAAAATTTGATTATCATAAAAATGGTTTAGAACCACTATTTTGAATACGTAGAACACGAAAATCGAGTTTAAAATGCTAAATTATGGCAAATTTCATTAAAAGTTCACTAATTTTGAATGCGAGTGTATACTCCCCATGAATTATTCGCAACTGGATTTAAGGATGTTTTACACATCCTATCGAGAAACTGACTGCACCAGTCGATTCAGAGTCACAAAAAACACCGTTTTCCATAATTTCACGCAATTCAAAAACCCAAAAGTGTTTTGTCAAAAAAATGAGCAAGGCTATAGCCTTGGATTTTTGTCAAAATTCAACAAAAATTTGATTATCAAAAAATGGTTTAGAACCACTATTTTGAATACGTAGAACACGAAAATCGAGTTTAAAATGCGAAATTATGGCTAATTTCATTAAAAGTTGACTAATTTTGAATGCGAGTGTATACTTCCCATAAATTATTCGCAACTCGATTTAAGGATGTTCCATACATCCTATCGAGGAACTGATTGCACCAGTGGATTCAGCGTCACAAAAACCATCGTTTTCCATAATTTCACGCAATTCAAAAGCCAAAAGTGTTTTTGTAAAAAAAATGAGCAAGGCTATAGCCTTGGATTTTTGTCAAAATTGAACAAAAATTTGATTATCGTAAAAATGGTTTAGAACCACTTTTTTGAATACGTAGAACACGAAAATCGAGTTTAAAATGCAAAATTATGGCTAATTTCATTAATAGTTGACTAATTTTGAATGCGAGTGTATACTTTCCATAAATTATTTGCAACTCGATTTAAGGATGTTCCATACATCCTATCGAGGAACTGACTGCACCAGTGGATTCAGCGTCACAAAAAACACCGTTTTCCATAATTTCACGCAATTCCAAAAGCCAAAAGTGTTTTTGTCAAAAAATGAGCAAGGCTATAGCGTTGGATTTTTGTCAAAATTCAACAAAAATTGATTATCATAAAAATGGTTTAGAACCACTATTTTGATTACGTAGAAACACGAAAATTGAGTTTAAAATGCGAAATTATGGCTAATTTCATTAAAAAGTTGACTAATTTTGAATGAGTGTATACTTCCCATGAAATTATTGGCAACTCGATTTAAGGATTTTCCATACATCCTCTCGAGGAACTGACTGCACCAAAGTGGATTCAGCGTCACTTTTAAAAAAACACCGTTTTTCCATAATTTCACGCCCAATTCAAAAACCAAAAGTGTTTTGTCAAAAAATGAGCAAGGCTATAGCCTTGGATTTTTGTCAAAAATTCAACAAAAGATTTGATTATCATAAAAATGGTTTAGAACCACTATTTTGATTACGTAGAACACGAAAATTGAGTTTAAAATGCGAAATTATATGGCTAATTTCATTAAAAAGTTGACTAATATTTAATGCGAGTGTATACTTCCCATAAATTATTCGCAACTCGATTTAAGGATGTTCCATACATCCTATCGAGGAACTAACTGCACCAGTGGATTCAGCGTCACAAAAAACATCGTTTTCCATAATTTCACGCACTTCAAAAGCAAAAAGTGTTTTGTCAAAAAATGAGCAAGGCTATAGCCTTGGATTTTGTCAAAAATTCAACAAAAAATTTGATTATCAAAAAATGGTTTAGAATCACTATTTGGAATACGTAGAACATGAAATTCGAGTTTAAAATGCGAAATTATGGCCAATTTCATTAAAAGTTGACTAATTTTGAATGCGAGTGTATACTTTCCATAAATTATTTGCAACTTGATTTAAAGATGTTCCACATACATCCTATCGAGGAACTGACTGCACCAGTGGAGTTCAGCGTCACAAAAAACACCGTTTTCCATAATTTCACGCAATTCAAAAAGCCAAAAGTGTTTTTGTCAAAAAAAATGGAGCAAGGCTATAGCCTTGGTTTTTTGTCAAAATTCAACAAAAATTTGATTATCATAAAAATGGTTTAAGAACCACTATTTTGATTACGTAGAACACGAAAAATTGAGTTTAAAATGCAAAATTATGGCTAATTTCATTAAAAGTTGACTAATTTTGAATGCGAGTGTATACTTCCCATAAATTATTGGCAACTCGGTTTAAGGATTTTCCATACATCCTCTCCGAGGAACTGACTGCACCAGTGGATTCAGCGTCACAAAAAACACCGTTTTTCCATAATTTCACGCAATTCAAAAGCCAAAAGTGTTTTTGTCAAAAAATGAGCAAGGCTATAGCCTTGGATTTTGTCAAAATTCAACAAAAATTTGATTATCATAAAAATGGTTTAGAACCACTACTTTAATTACGTAGAACACGAAAATTGAGTTTAAAATGCGAAATTATATGGCTAATTTCATTAAAAGTTGACTAATTTTGAATGCGAGTGTATACTTCCCATAAATTATTGGCAACTCGATTTAAGGATTTTCCCATACATCCTCTCGAGGAACTGACTGCACCAGTGGATTCAGCGTCACAAAAAACACCGTTTTCTACCATAATTTCACGCAATTCAAAAACCCAAACTGTTCTTGTCAAAAAAATGAGCAAGGCTATAGCCTTGGAGTTTTGTCAAAAAAATTAGCAACAAAAATTTGATTATCAAAAAATGGTTTAGAACCACTATTTTGAATACGTAGAACACGAAAATCGAGGTTTAAAATGCGAAATTATGGCTAATTTCATTAAAAAGTTGACTAATTTTGAATGCGAGTGTATACTTCCCATAAATTATTCGCAACTCGATTTATGGATGTTCTATACATCCCATCGAGGAACTGATCGCACCAGTCGATTCAGCTTCACAGAAAACATCGTTTTCTATAATTTCACGCAATTCAAAAAGCCAAAAGTGTTTTTGTCAAAAAAATGAGCAAGGCTATAGCCTTGGATTATTGTCAAAATTCAACAAAATTTGATTATCGTAAAAATGGTTTTAGAACCACTATTTTGAATACGTAGAACTACGAAAATCCGAGTTTAAAATGCGAAATTATGGCTAATTTCATTAAAAGTTGACTAATTTTGAATGCGAGTGTATACTTCCCATAAATTATTCGCAAACTCGATTTAAGGATGTTCCATACATCCTATCCGAGGAACTAACTGCACCAGTGGATTCAGCGTCACAAAAACATCGTTTTCCATAATTTCACGCAATTCCAAAAGCCAAAAGTGTTTTTGTCAAAAAAATGAGCAAAGGCTATAGCCTTGGATTTTTTGTCAAAATTCAACAAAAATTTGATTATCAAAAAATGGTTTAGAACCACTATTTTGAATACGCTAGAACACGAAAATCGAGTTTAAAATGCCTGAAATTATGGCTAATTTCATTAAAAGTTGACTAATTTTGTGAATGCGAGTGTATACTTCCCATAAATTATTACGCAACTCGATTTAAGGATGTTCCATACATCCTATCGAGGAACTGATTGCACCAGTGGATTCAGCGTCACAAAAACCATCGTTTTCCATAATTTCACGCAATTCAAAAAGCCAAAAGTGTTTTTGTCAAAAAAATGAGCAAGGCTATAGCCTTGGATTTTTGTCAAAATTCAACAAAAAATTTGATTATCGTAAAAATGGTTTAGAACCACTATTTTGAATACGTAGAACACGAAAATCGAGTTTAAAATGCGAAATTATGGCTAATTTCATTAAGAAAGTTGACTAATTTTGAATGCGAGGTGTATACTTCCCATAAATTATTCGCAACTCGATTTAAGGATGTTCCATACATCCTATCGAGGAACTAACTGCACCAGTGGATTCAGCGTCACAAAAAGCATCGTTTTCCATAATTTCACGCAATTCCAAAAAGCCAAAAGTGTTTTTGTCAAAAAATGAATAGGCAAGGCTATAGCCTTGGATTTTTGTCAAAATTCAACAAAAATTTGATTATCAAAAAATGGTTTAGAATCACTATTTGGAATACGTAGAAATTATGAAAATCGAGTTTAAAATGCGAAATTATGGCAAATTTCATTAAAAGTTTACTAATTTTGAATGCGAGTGTATACTTCCCATAAATTATTCGCAACTCGATTTAAGGATGTTCCATACATCCTATCGAGAAACTGACTGCACCAGTGGATTCAGCGTCACAAAAAACACCGTTTTCCATAATTTCACGCAATTCAAAAGCCAAAAGTGTTTTTGTCAAAAAAATGAGCAAGGCTATAGCCTTGGATTTTTGTCAAAATTCAACAAAAATTTGATTATCATAAAAATGGTTTTAGAACCACTATTTTGAATACGTAGAGAACACGAAAATCGAGTTTAAAATGCTAGAATTATGGCAAATTTCATTAAAAGTTCACTAATTTTGAATGCGAGTGTATACTCCCCATGAATTATTCGCAACTGGATTTAAGGATGTTTTACACATCCTATCGAGAAAACTGACTGCACCAGTCGATTCAAGTCACAAAAAACACCGTTTTCCATAATTTCACGCAATTCAAAAACCCAAAGTGTTTTGTCTCAAAAAAAAAATGAGACAAGACTGCTATAGCCTTGGATTTTTGTCAAAAAATTCAACAAAAAATTTGATTATCAAAAAATGGTTTAGAACCACTATTTTGAATACGTAGAACACGAAAATCGAGTTTAAAATGCGAATTTATGGCTAATTTCATTAAAAAGTTGACTGAAATTTTTGAATGCGAGTGTAACATACTTCCCATAAATTATTCGCAACTCGATTTAAGGATGTTCCATACATCCCTATCGAGGAACTGATTGCACCAGTGGATTCAGCGTCACAAAACTGCATCACGTTTTCCATAATTTCACATAATTCAAAAGCCAAAAGTGTTTTTGTCAAAAAAATGAGCAAGGCTATAGCCTTGGATTTTTGTCAAAATTCAACAAAAATTTGATTATCGTAAAAATGGTTTAGAACCACTTTTTTGAATACGTAGAACACGAAAATCGAGTTTAAAATGCGAAATTATGGCTAATTTCATTAAAAGTTGACTAATTTTGAATGCGAGTGTATACTTTCCATAAATTATTTGCAACTCGATTTAAGGATGTTCCATACATCCTATCAAGGAACTGACTGCACCAGTGGATTCAGCGTCACAAAAAACACCGTTTCCCATAATTTCACGCAATTCAAAAGCCAAAAGTGTTTTTGTCAAAAAAAATGGGCAAGGCTATAGCCTTGGATTTACTGTCAATATTCAACAAAAATTTGATTATCATAAAAATGGTTTAGAACCACTATTTTGATTACGTAGAACACGAAAATTGAGTTTAAAATGCGAGTATGGCTAATTTCATTAAAAGTTGACTAATTTTGAATGCGAGTGTATACTTCCCATAAATTATTGGCAACTCGATTTAAGGATTTTCCATACAATACTCTCGAGGAACTGACTGCACCAGTGGATTCAGCGTCACAAAAAACACCGTTTTCCATAATTTCACGCAATTCAAAAACCCAAACTGTTTTTGTCAAAAAAATGAGCAAGGCTATAGCCTTGGATTTTTGTCAAATTTTAACAAAAATTTGATTATCATAAAAATGGTTTAGAACCACTATTTTGATTACGTAGAACACGAAAATTGAGTTTAAAATGCGAAATTATGGCTAATTTCATTAAAAGTTGACTAATTTTGAATGCGAGTGTATACTTCCCATAAATTATTGGCAACTCGATTTAAGGATTTTTCATACATCCTCTCCGAGGAACTGACTGCACCAGTGGATTCAGCATCACAAAAAACACCGTTTTCCATAATTTCACACAATTCAAAAACCCAAACTGTTTTTGTCAAAAAAATGAGCAAGGCTATAGCCTTGGATTTTTGTCAAAATTCAAAAAAATTTGATTATCAAAAAATGGTTTAGAACCACTATTTTGAATACGTAGAACACGAAAATCGAGTTTAAAATGCGGGAAATTATGGCTAATTTCATTATAAAATTTGACTAATTTTGAATGCGAGTGTATACTTCCCATAAATTATTCGCAACTCGATTTAAGGATGTTCCATACATCCTATCGAGAAACTAAATGCACCAGTGGATTCGGCGTCACAAAAACCATCGTTTTCCATAATTTCACGCAATTCAAAAGCCAAAAGTGTTTTTGTCAAAAAAATGAGCAAGGCTATAGCCTTGGATTTTTGTCAAAATTCAACAAAAATTTGATTATCAAAAAATGGTTTAGAATCACTATTTGGAATACGTAGAACATGAAAATCGAGTTTAAAATGCGAAATTATGGCTAATTTCATTAAAATATGACTAAATTTGAATGCGAGTGTATACTATCCATAAAATATTTGCAACTCGATTTAAGGATGTTCCATACATCCTATCGAGGAACTAACTGCACCAGTGGATTCCAGCGTCACAAAAAACATCGTTTTTCCATAATTTCTACGCAATTCAAAAGCCAAAAGTGTTTTTGTCAAAAAAATGGTGAGCAAGGCTATAGCCTTGGATTTTTGTCAAAATTCAACAAAAATTTGATTATCAAAAAATGGTTTAGAATCACTATTTGGAATACGTAGAACATGAAAATCGAGTTTAAATGCGAAATTATGGCTAATTTCATTAAAAGTTGACTAATTTTTGAATGCGAAGTGTATACTTCCCATAAATTATTCGCAACTCGATTTAAGGATGTTCCATACATCCTATCGAGGAACTAACTGCACCAGTGGATTCAGCGTCACAAAAAACATCGTTTTCCATAATTTCACGCAATTCAAAAAGCCAAAAGTGTTTTTGTCAAAAAATGAGCAAGGCTATAGCCTTGGATTTTTGTCAAAATTCAACAAAAATTTGATTATCAAAAAATGGTTTAGAATCACTATTTGGAATACGTAGAACATGAAAATCGAGTTTAAAATGCGAAATTATATGACTAATTTCATTAGAAGTTGACTAATTTTGAATGCGAGTGTATACTTCCATAAATTATTCGCAACTCGATTTTAAGGATGTTCCATACATCCTATCAAAGAACTGACTGCAC
>CM068992.1:377160-441181 GCA_035357415.1 Ophraella communa | reverse complement strand
TTTACAGTTTCCTGGTATGTACGTATTCGCCATCTACCAATGAGGCTCTGAAGTTTTTCATTTGTTCTCCTTAGTAATTGCAGTTTTCTAGGTGGGTCTCTCTTCGCTATCTTTTAACGAGGTCAGGAAGTTACGAGGTTTTTAAGGGTTACATTTACAGTTTCCTGGTATGTACGTATTCGCCATCTACCAATGAGGCTCTGAAGTTTTTCATTTGTTCTCCTTAGTAATTGCAGTTTTCTAGGTGGGTATCTCTTCGCCATCTTTTAACGAGGTCAGGAAGTTACGAGGTTTTAAAGGGTTACATTTACAGTTTCCTGGTATGTACGTATTCGCCATCTACCAATGAGGCTCTGAAGTTTTTCATTTGTTCTCCTTAGTAATTGCAGTTTACTAGTTGGGTCTCTCTTCGCCATCTTTTAACGAGGTCAGGAAGTTACGAGGTTTTTAAAGGTTATATTTACAGTTTCCTGGTATGTACGTATTCGCCATCTACCAATGAGGCTCTGAAGTTTTTCATTTGTTCTCCTTAGTAATTGCAGTTTTCTAGGTGGGTCTCTCTTCGCTATCTTTTAACGAGGTCAGGAAGTTACGAGGTTTTTAAAAGGTTATGTTTACAGTTTCCTGGTATGTACGTAATCGCCATCTACCAATGAGGCTCTGAAGTTTTTCATTTGTTCTCCTTAGTAATTGCAGTTTTCTAGGTGGGTATCTCTTCGCCATCTTTTAACGAGGTCAGGAAGTTACGAGGTTTTTAAGGGTTACATTTACAGTTTCCTGGTATGTACGTATTCGCCATCTACCAATGAGGCTCTGAAGTTTTTCATTTGTTCTCCTTAGTAATTGCAGTTTACTAGGTGGGTCTCTTTTCGCCTGACCTCTTCGAGGTCAGGAAGTTACGAGGTTTTTAAAGGTTATATTTACAGTTTCCTGGTATGTACGTATTCGCCATCTACCAATGAGGCTCTGAAGTTTTTCATTTGTTCTCCTTAGTAATTGCAGTTTTCTAGGTGGGTCTCTCTTCGCTATCTTTTAACGAGGTCAGGAAGTTACGAGGTTTTTAAGGGTTACATTTACAGTTTCCTGGTATGTACGTATTCGCCATCTACCAATGAGGCTCTGAAGTTTTTCATTTGTTCTTCTTAGTAATTGCAGTTTTCCAGGTGGGTCTTTCTTCGCCATCTTTTAACGAGGTCAGGAAGTTACGAGGTTTTTAAAGGTTATATTTACAGTTTCCTGGTACGTACGTATTCGCCATCTACCAATGAGGCTCTGAAGTTTTTCATTTGTTCTCCTTAGTAATTGCAGTTTTGTAGGTGGGTATCTCTTCGCCATCTTTTAACGAGGTCAGGAAGTTACGAGGTTTTTAAAGGTTATATTTACAGTTTCCTGGTATGTACGTATTCGCCATCTACCAATGAGGCTCTGAAGTTTTTCATTTGTTCTCCTTAGTAATTGCAGTTTTGTAGGTGGGTATCTCTTCGCCATCTTTTAGCGAGGTGAGGAAGTTATGGGGTTTTTAAAGGTTATATTTACAGTTTCCTGGTATGTACGTATTCGCCATCTACCAATGAGGCTCTGAAGTTTTTCATTTGTTCTCCTTAGTAATTGCAGTTTTCTAGGTGGGTATCTCTTTGCCATCTTTTAACGAGGTCAGGAAGTTACGAGGTTTTTAAATGTTATATTTACAGTTTCCTGGTATGTACGTATTCGCCATCTACCAATGAGGCTCTGAAGTTTTTCATTTGTTCTCCTTAGTAATTGCAGTTTTCTAGGTGGGTATCTCTTCGCCATCTTTTAACGAGGTCAGGAAGTTACGAGGTTTTTAAGGGTTATATTAACAGTTTCCTGGTATGTACGTATTCGCCATCTACCAATGAGGCTCTGAAGTTTTTCATTTGTACCCTTAGTAATTGCAGTTTTCTAGGTGGGTATCTCTTTGCCATCTTTTAACGAGGTCAGGAAGTTACGAGGTTTTTAAATGTTATATTTACAGTTTCCTGGTAAGTACGTATTCGCCATCTACCAATGAGGCTCTGAAGTTTTTCATTTGTTCTCTTTAGTAATTGCAGTTTTCTAGGTGGGTATCTCTTCGCCATCTTTTAACTAGGTCAGGAAGTTACGAGGTTTTTAAATGTTATATTTACAGTTTCCTGGTATGTACGTATTCGCCATCTACCAATGAGGCTCTGAAGTTTTTCATTTGTTCTTCTTAGTAATGGCAGTTTTCTAGGTGGGTCTTTTTTCGCCATCTTTTAACGAGGTCAGGAAGTTACGAGGTTTTTAAAGGTTATATTTACAGTTTCCTGGTATGTACGTATTCGCCATCTACCAATGAGGCTCTGAAGTTTTTCATTTGTTCTCCTTAGTAATTGCAGTTTTGTAGGTGGGTATCTCTTCGCCATCTTTTAACGAGGTCAGGAAGTTACGAGGTTTTTAAAGGTTATATTTACAGTTTCCTGGTATGTACGTATTCGCCATCTACCAATGAGGCTCTGAAGTTTTTCATTTGTTCTCCTTAGTAATTGCAGTTTTCTAGGTGGGTATCTCTTTGCCATCTTTTAACGAGGTCAGGAAGTTACGAGGTTTTTAAATGTTATATTTACAGTTTCCTGGTATGTACGTATTCGCCATCTACCAATGAGGCTCTGAAGTTTTTCATTTGTTCTCCTTAGTAATTGCAGTTTTCTACTTCCCATTCGCACAGCGATTTATGACTGTCCCATACATCCAATCGAGGAACTGATTGCGCCAGTCGATTCAGCGTCACAAAAAACATCGTTTCCCATAATTTCACGCAATTCTAAATCCAAAAGTGTTTTTGTCAAAAAAATGAGCAAGGCTATAGTCTTGGATTTTTGTCAAAATTCAACAAAACATTAATTATCATAGAAATGGTTTAGGATCACTATTTCGATAACGTAGAACACGAAAATTGCTATTAAAATGCAATATTAGAGCTCATTTTCATTAAAAGTTCAGTTTTTTTGAATGCGAGTGTATACTTCCCATTCGCACAGCGATTTATGACTGTCCCATACATCCTATCGAGGAACTGATTGCGCCAGTCGATTTAGCGTCACAAAAAACACCGTTTCCCATAATTTCACGCAATTCTAAATCCAAAAGTGTTTTTGTCAAAAAAATGAGCAAAGCTATAGTCTTGGATTTTTGTCAAAATTCAACAAAATTTTAATTATCATAAAAATGGTTAGGACCACTATTTCGATAACGTAGAACACGAACATCGCTATAAAAATGCAATATTAGAGCTCATTTTCATTAAAAATTCAGTTTTTTTGAATGCGAGTGTATACTTCCCATTCGCACAGCGATTTATGACTGTCCCATACATCCTATCGAGGAACTGATTGCGCCAGTCGATTCAGCGTCACAAAAAACACCGTTTCCTATAATTTCACGCAATTCCAAATCCAAAAGTGTTTTTGTCAAAAAAATGAGCAAGGCTATAGTCTTGGATTTTTGTCAAAATTCAACAAAATTTTAATTATCATAAAAATGGTTTAGGACCACTATTTCGATAACGTAGAACACGAAAATCGCTATTAAAATGCAATATTGGAGCTCATTTTCATTAAAAGTTCAGTTTTTTTGAATGCGAGTGTATACTTCCAATTCGCACAGTGATTTATGACTGTCCCATACATCCTATTGAGGAACCGATTGCGACAGTCGATTCAGCGTCACAAAAAACACCGTTTCCCATAATTTCACGCAACTCCAAATCCAAAAGTGTTTTTTTTTTAAAAATGAGCAAGGCTATAGTCTTGGATTTTTGTCAAAATTCAACAAAATTTTAATTATCATAAAAATGGTTTAGGACCACTATTTCGATAACGTAGAACACGAAAATCGCTATTAAAATGCAATATTAGAGCTCATTTTCATTAAAAATTCAGTTTTTTTGAATGCGAGTGTATACTTCCCATTCGCACAGCGATTTATGACTGTCCCATACATCCTATCGAGGAACTAATTGCGCCAGTCGCTTCAGCGTCACAAAAAATACCGTTTCCCATAATTTCACGCAATTCTAAATCCAAAAGTGTTTTTGTCAAAAAAATGAGCAAGGCTATAGTCTTGGATTTTTGTCAAAATTCAACAAAATTTTAATTATCATAAAAATGGTTTAGGACCACTATTTCGATAACGTAGAACACGAAAATCGCTATTAAAATGCAATATTGGAGCTCATTTTCATTAAAAGTTCAGTTTTTTTGAATGCGACTGTATACTTCCCATTAGCACAGAGATTTTTTACTGTCCCATACATCCTATCGAGGAACTGATTGCGCCAGTCGATTCAGCGTCACAAAAACACCGTTTCCCATAATTTCACGCGATTCTAAGTCCAAAAGTGTTTTTGTCAAAAAATGAGCAAGGCTATAGTCTTGGATTTTTGTCAAAATTCAACAAAATTTTAATTATCATAAAAATGGTTTAGGACCACTATTTCCATAACATAGAACACGAAAATCGCCATTACAATGCAATATTAGAGCTCATTTCCATTAAAAGTTTAGTTTTTTTGGATGCCAGTGTATACTTCCCATTCGCACAGCGTTTAATGACTGTCCCATACATCCTATCAGGGAACTGATTGCGCCAGTCGATTTAGCGTCACAAAAAACACCGTTTCCCATAATTTCACGCAATTCTAAATCCAAAAAAGTTTTTATCAAAAAAATGAGCAAGGCTATAGTCTTGGATTTTTGTCAAAATTCAACAAAATTTTAATTATCATAAAAATGGTTTAGGACCACTATTTCGATAACGTAGAACACAAAAATCGCTATTTAAATGCAATATTAGAGCTCATTTTCATTAAAAGTTCAGTTTTTTTGAATGCGAGTGTATACATCCCATTCGCACAGCGATTTATGACTGTCCCATACATCCTATCGAGGAACTGATTGCGCCAGTCGATTTAGCGTAACAAAAAACACCGTTTCCCATAATTTCACGCAATTCTAAATCCAAAAGTGTTTTTGTTAAAAAAATGAGCAAAAAATTCAACAAAATTTTAATTATCATAAAAATGGTTTAGGATCACTATTTCGATAACGTAGAACACGAAAATCGCTATTAAAATGCAATATTGGAGCTCATTTTCATTAAAAGTTCAGTTTTTTTGAATGCGAGTGTATACTTCCCATTCGCACAGCGATTTATGACTGTCCCATACATCCTATCGAGGAACTGATTGCGCCAGTCGATTTAGCGTCACAAAAAACACCGTTTCCCATAATTTCACCCAATTCCAAATCCAAAAGTGTTTTTGTCAAAAAAATGAGCAAGGCTATAGTCTTGGATTTTGGTCAAAATTCAACAAAATTTTAATTATCATAAAAACGGTTTAGGACCACTATTTCCATAACATAGAACACGAAAATCGCTATTAAAATGCAATATTAGAGGTCATTTTCATTAAAAGTTCAGTTTTTTTGAATGCGAGTGTATACTTCCCATTCGCACTGCGATTTATGACTGTCCCATACATCCTATCAAGGAACTGATTGCGCCAGTCGATTCAGCGTCTCAAAAAACACCGTTTTCCATAATTTCACGCAATTCCAAATCCAAAAGTGTTTTTGTCAAAAAAATGAGCAAGGCTATAGTCTTGGATTTTGGTTAAAATTCAACAAAATTTTAATTATCATAAAAATGGTTTAGGACCTCTATTTCGATAACGTAGAACACGAAAATCGCTATTAAAATGCAATATTAGAGATCATTTTCATTAAAAGTTCAGTTTTTTTGAATGCGAGTGTATACTTCCCATTCGCACTGCGATTTATGACTGTCCCATACATCCTATCGAGAAACTGATTGCGCCAGTCGATTCAGCGTCTCAAAAAACACCGTTTTCCATAATTTTACGCAATTCCAAATCCAAAAGTGTTTTTGTCAAAAAATTGAGCAAGGCTATAGTCTTGGATTTTGGTCAAAATTCAACAAAATTTTAATTATCATAAAAATGGTTTAGGACCACTATTTCGATAACGTAGAACACGAAAATCGCTATTAAAATGCAATATTAGAGCTCATTTTCATTAAAAGTTCAGTTTTTTTGAATGCGAGTGTATACTTCCCATTCGCACTGCGATTTATAACCGCCCCATACATCTTATCGAGGAACTGATTGCGCCAGTCGATTCAGAGTCTTAAAAAACACCGTTTCCCATAATTTCACGCAATTCCAAATCCAAAAGTGTTTTTGTCAAAAAAATGAGCAAGGCTATAGTCTTGGATTTTGGTCAAAATTCAACAAAATTTTAATTATCATAAAAATGGTTTAGGACCACTATTTCGATAACGTAGAACACGAAAATCGCTATTAAAATGCAATATTAGAGCTCATTTTCATTAAAAGTTCAGTTTTTTTGAATGCGAGTGTATACTTCCCATTCGCACTGCGATTTATGACCGTCCCATACATCTTATCGAGGAACTAATTGCGCCAGTCGATTCAACGTCTCAAAAAACACCGTTTTCCATAATTTCACGCAATTGAAAATCCAAAAGTGTTTTGGTCAAAAAAATGAGCAAGGCTATAGTCTTGGATTTTGGTCAAAATTCAACAAAATTTTAATTATCATAAAAATGGTTTAGGACCACTATTTCGATAACGTAGAACACGAAAATCGCTATTAAAATGCAATATTAGAGCTCATTTTCATTAAAAGTTCAGTTAGTTGAATGCGAGTGTGTACTGCCCATTCGCACAGCGATTTATGACTGTCCCATACATCCTATCGAGGAACTGATTGCGCCAGTCGATTTAGCGTCACAAAAAACACCGTTTTCCATAATTTTACGCAATTCCAAATCCAAAAGTGTTTTTGTCAAAAAATTGAGCAAGGCTATAGTCTTGGATTTTGGTCAAAATTCAACAAAATTTTAATTATCATAAAAATGGTTTAGGACCACTATTTCGATAACGTAGAACACGAAAATCGCTATTAAAATGCAATATTAGAGCTCATTTTCATTAAAAGTTCAGTTTTTTTGAATGCGAGTGTATACTTCCCATTCGCACTGCGATTTATAACCGCCCCATACATCTTATCGAGGAACTGATTGCGCCAGTCGATTCAGAGTCTTAAAAAACACCGTTTCCCATAATTTCACGCAATTCCAAATCCAAAAGTGTTTTTGTCAAAAAAATGAGCAAGGCTATAGTCTTGGATTTTGGTCAAAATTCAACAAAATTTTAATTATCATAAAAATGGTTTAGGACCACTATTTCGATAACGTAGAACACGAAAATCGCTATTAAAATGCAATATTAGAGCTCATTTTCATTAAAAGTTCAGTTTTTGAATGCGAGTGTATACTTCCCATTCGCACTGCGATTTATAACCGCCCCATACATCTTATCGAGGAACTGATTGCGCCAGTCGATTCAGAGTCTTAAAAACACCGTTTCCCATAATTTCACGCAATTCCAAATCCAAAAGTGTTTTTGTCAAAAAAATGAGCAAGGCTATAGTCTTGGATTTTGGTCAAAATTCAACAAAATTTTAATTATCATAAAAATGGTTTAGGACCACTATTTCGATAACGTAGAACACGAAAATCGCTATTAAAATGCAATATTAGAGCTCATTTTCATTAAAAGTTCAGTTTTTGAATGCGAGTGTATACATCCCATTCGCACAGCGATTTATGACTGTCCCATACATCCTATCGAGGAACTGATTGCGCCAGTCGATTTAGCGTAACAAAAAACACCGTTTCCCATAATTTCACGCAATTCTAAATCCAAAAGTGTTTTTGTCAAAAAAATGAGCAAGGCTATAGCCTTGGATTTTGGTCAAAATTCAACAAAATTTTAATTATCATAAAAATGGTTTAGGACCACTATTTCAATAACGTAGAACACGAAAATCGCTATTAAAATGCAGTTTTCTAGGTGGGTCTCTCTTCGCCATCTTTTAACGAGGTCAGGAAGTTACGAATATTATGCAATATTATGCAATATTAGAGCTCATTTTCATTAAAAGTTCAGTTTTTTTGAAACCTCGTAACTTCCTGACCTCGTTAAAAGATGGCAAAGAGATACCCACCTAGAAAACTGCAATTACTAAGGAGAACAAATGAAAAACTTCAGTGCCTCATTGGTAGATGGCGAATACGTACATACCAGGAAACTGTAAATATAACCTTTAAAAACTTCCTGACCTCGTTAAAAGATGGCGAAGAGATACCCACCTAGAAAACTGCAATTACTAAGGAGAACAAATGAAAAACTTCAGAGCCTCATTGGTAGATGGCGAATACGTACATACCAGGAAACTGTAAATATAACCTTTAAAAACCTAGTAACTTCCTGACCTCGTTAAAAGATGGCAAAGAGATACCCACCTAGAAAACTGCAATTACTAAGGAGAACAAATGAAAAACTTCAGTGCCTCATTGGTAGATGGCGAATACGTACATACCAGGAAACTGTAAATATAACCTTTAAAAACTTCCTGACCTCGTTAAAAGATGGCGAAGAGATACCCACCTAGAAAACTGCAATTACTAAGGAGAACAAATGAAAAACTTCAGAGCCTCATTGGTAGATGGCGAATACGTACATACCAGGAAACTGTAAATATAACCTTTAAAAACCTCGTAACTTCCTGACCTCGTTAAAAGATGGCGAAGAGAGACCCACCTAGAAAACTGCATTTTAATAGCGATTTTCGTGTTCTACGTTATCGAAATAGTGGTCCTAAACCATTTTTATGATAATTAAAATTTTGTTGAATTTTGACCAAAATCCAAGACTATAGCCTTGCTCATTTTTTTGACAAAAACACTTTTGGATTTGGAATTGCGTGAAATTATGGGAAACGGTGTTTTTTGAGACGCTGAATCGACTGGCGCAATCAGTTCCTCGATAGGATGTATGGGACAGTCATAAATCGCAGTGCGAATGGGAAGTATACACTCGCATTCAAAAACTGAACTTTTAATGAAAATGAGCTCTAATATTGCATTTTAATAGCGATTTTCGTGTTCTACGTTATCGAAATAGTGGTCCTAAACCATTTTTATGATAATTAAAATTTTGTTGAATTTTGACAAAAACACTTTTGGATTTGGAATTGCGTGAAATTATGGAAAACGGTGTTTTTTGAGACGCTGAATCGACTGGCGCAATCAGTTCCTAGATAGGATGTATGGGACAGTCATAAATCGCAGTGCGAATGGGAAGTATACACTCGCATTCAAAAAAACTGAACTTTTAATGAAAATGAGCTCTAATATTGCATTTTAATAGCGATTTTCGTGTTCTACGTTATCGAAATAGTGGTCCTAAACCATTTTTATAATAATTAAATTTTGTTGAATTTTGACCAAAATCCAAGACTATATATAGCCTTGCTCATTTTTTTGACAAAAACACTTTTGGATTTGGAATTGCGTGAAATTATGGGAAACGGTGTTTTTTGAGACGCTAAATCGACTGGCGCAATCAGTTCCTCGATAGGATGTATGGGACAGTCATAAATCGCAGTGCGAATGGGAAGTATACACTCGCATTCAAAAAAACTGAACTTTTAATGAAAATGAGCTCTAATATTGCATTTTAATAGCGATTTTTGTGTTCTACGTTATCGAAATAGTGGTCCTAAACCATTTTTATGATAATTAAAATTTTGTTGAATTTTGACCAAAATCCAAGACTATAGCCTTGCTCATTTTTTTGACAAAAACACTTTTGGATTTGGAATTGCGTGAAATTATGGAAAACGGTGTTTTTTGAGACGCTGAATCGACTGGCGCAATCAGTTCCTCGATAAGATGTATGGGACGGTCATAAATCGCAGTGCGAATGGGAAGTATACACTCGCATTCAAAAAAACTGAACTTTTAATGAAAATGAGCTCTAATATTGCATTTTAATAGCGATTTTTGTGTTCTACGTTATCGAAATAGTGGTCCTAAACCATTTTTATGATAATTAAAATTTTGTTGAATTTTGACCAAAATACAAGACTATAGCCTTGCTCATTTTTTTGACAAAAACACTTTTGGATTTGGAATTGCGTGAAATTATGGAAAACGGTGTTTTTTGAGACGCTGAATCGACTGGCGCAATCAGTTCCTCGATAAGATGCATGGGACGGTCATAAATCGCTGTGCGAATGGGAAGTATACACTCGCATTCAAAAAAACTGAACTTTTAATGAAAATGAGCTCCAATATTGCATTTTAATAGCGATTTTCGTGTTCTACGTTATCGAAATAGTGGTCCTAAACCATTTTTATGATAATTAAAATTTTGTTGAATTTTGACAAAAATCCAAGACTATAGCCTTGCTCATTTTTTTGACAAAAACACTTTTGGATTTGGAATTGCGTGAAATTATGGAAAACGGTGTTTTTTGAGACGCTGAATCGACTGGCGCAATCAGTTCCTCGATAAGATGCATGGGACGGTCATAAATCGCTGTGCGAATGGGAAGTATACACTCGCATTCAAAAAAACTGAACTTTTAATGAAAATGAGCTCCAATATTGCATTTTAATAGCGATTTTCGTGTTCTACGTTATCGAAATAGTGGTCCTAAACCATTTTTATGATAATTAAAATTTTGTTGAATTTTGACAAAAATCCAAGACTATAGCCTTGCTCATTTTTTTGACAAAAACACTTTTGGATTTAGAATTGCGTGAAATTATGGGAAACGGTGTTTTTTGTGACGCTGAATCGACTGGCGCAATCAGTTCCTCGATAGGATGTACGGGACAGTCATAAATCGCTGTGCGAATGGGAAGTATACACTCGCATTCAAAAAAACTGAAATTTTAATGAAAATGAGCTATATGGGTATTTTTAGGCCATCTTTTAATATGACTAGCAAGTTGCGAGTTTTTTAATGTTATACTTACAGATTCCTAGGTGGTTGCGTATGTGCCATCTATCAATAAGGATCAAAAATTTTTCTTTTGTTTATGGTAATAATTAAAGTAAATTACAGTTTCCTAGTTGGGCATGTATAGTAATTACAGTCTTCTATGTGGGTATTTTTACGCCATCTTTTAATAAGATTAGCAAGTTGCGAGTTTTTTAATGTTATAATTACAGATTCCTAGGTGGTTGCGTATCAATAACCTAGTTTAGAAAGCATTTGATTAGATTGGAAAACTTTTGATTGGATTAGAACGCATTGGATTAAATTAAGACGCATGAGATTACATTAAAAACATTAGTTCAAATTAAAAAGCATTAAATTAGAAATCATTAGATTAGATTTGAAAGCATTAGATTAGTTTTGAAAGCATTAGATTAGATTAGCAAACATTAGATTAGACTATAAAACATTACATTAGATTAAAAAGGATTAGATTAGATTAGATAACATTGGATTAGATTTGAAAGCATTGGATTAGATTAGAAAGCATTACATTAGATTACAAAACATTAGATTGATTAGATTAGATTGGGTTAGCAAACATTAGATTAGATTAGAAATCATTACATTAGATTTGAAAGCAATAGAGTGGATTGAAAAGCATTAGATTAGATTGGGTTAGAAAGCATTACATTAGATTAGAAAACATTAGATTAGTTTAGAAAACATTACATGAGCTAGGTTAGGTTAGGTTAGGCTAGGTGTACCATCAGTGGGTTTCTTGAAATGCATGGTAGACAATTCCCTTCTAGCAGTCTGCCAATATTGTATATGAACACTTTCATTTGAGACCAACATTTTAAAAGTTTTTCAGATGTACTGTTATAGCATGTATGTCCATTGGCACTGTCGAACAAATTATCAAAAAGTACATATTAAAATTTGAACAGCACACCTGGCTGAATTTTGCAAAACGTAACATCCATCTTAAGATTTGACTTGTAAAATAAAAAAAATATTAATGTGTAAATAAATTGGAAGTTATTTATACTGAAAAATAAACAAATCTAAAAAGGATTATAGAATAACAAAAAATTACCTTTGGTGTACATTAAATGCAAATTTGCGGGTGAACACCTGGACAGCTTATGGAACAAAAACTTTGATTTTTTCCCTAAATTTTTCATAAACATGTCCTTTTTTTTATTCTGTTCAAAGCTCCAAGTTTTCCAGCTTTGTTGTCAATTTTATATGTAGCTACAATATCTCGCCAATCACCAAAAATCCTATTTTTATTCACCTTCCAATATAATTGTTTTTTTAAAAGAAATTATTGTGAATTTATCAACTGTGGAGCATCATAATATGCATATGTGCAATTGTTTGTTTGTTTGTGAATTTGATATATTTTCAACTTTTTGTTAATATTATTTGGGACTCCATTATGCTTTAGTAAGTAATTTATTGCCCCTGTATTTTTAGTGCCTCAGTCTGATACTGTAGCTACTACTGTTAAGCCTGCCTTTTGACATTCACGGACTATGGTTTTGATTTCATTGACTATGTTTATAGAACTATTTTTAACACTCAAAAAAGAATATGAAAAGGGTTGCTTACAGCCAGCCCATTTGAATTCCTGAAACAAAAAGGATTAAATGATTAGGATTATTTTATTGGACCATCTGAAGATAACTGACTTATTAAATGTAATTAAAATACAAGACAATTAAAAAACAAAAATTCACCATAGATGGTTCAGATGTTGTTGTGGAGAAGTTGTTATAGATGATTTTATTATTCTCAGAGAAGCATATAAACTTAAAAGTAGTACATTTCAGGAGAAACCACACATTTTTTTATTCTAAAATTGAGTGATGAATCACCCACAACAATATGGCAGGTTACATTGGAATAGAACTACCCTGTTTAATAAAAAGAACAAACCTTCAATTAAATAAACTTGAGCATAATCTGCATTTCAGAATTTCTCACTTTACCATAATCAACAAAGCCATCAAATTCCAAATGTATTTTTATTTACATGAATATGTGCCTTTAGGTAATAATACTTGCTCAAAAAGCAAGGCACATACTCTGCCCTCCTCTTTCAAGTTAGCCTGATTTATTTTGAGGTTTCTAAACAGGGCTTGATTCATTCCAGCATCTATAGGAATTCTATTTAACAATTTTTGCAGAGTTTTTTGTATTTGGAACCCCGCCAAAAGCCTGGAGAAGAGTTTATAGCTTCTTCCACTTTATTTTTGTAGAACTAAACCCAAGACTTTTTCATCCAGTGTGTAAAGATGACTTGACTTGTAACTTTACTAAAGTAGCAACATGCTTCTCTTACTCAACCTTCTGTTACTTGATCTAACATATTTTCATCTTTTAGGTGTTTAATAGATACTTTTGATTTTCAGTTGTTGTTTTAGTAGTAAAGCCTTTTGGTACAATATTATATTTTTCTGTGGAATTCTAATTTCCAACACCTGTATTCCCAAGAATATTAAATGTATCTGAAATTTTAAAATTACAATTATTAGCTTGGATGTTTAACTCATGAAGTCACAAAATGGATTGAGATCACTTAGTTTGAGGCAGTCTATTCTATATCACATCAGTTTTATTTAAATAAATGACATGTAATACACTTTACTACAACTGAAAATACAGACGCTGTGTAAAGTAAAAACATTTAATGCCCTAACTCTACCAATAGATAATCCATTTTGACATTAAATTTTTTCAAATTTACTTCTATTGATGATTATGGTAAATTCTGGACATTTTATGACATTTCAGATACCTACATCATTATCTCCAGGTTGTAAATAATCATGGTCACATACATCTACAACAAAAACATGTTTTTTTAACATTAATTTCTTTTCAATTATATTAACAATCCATGATTTGTTACACTTATAACATATTACTTAAAACAAATTAATTGCACAAAAAATGTATATTTTTTACAGTTATATGAATGGTACCAAAGGGGCTAACTTTGTTGATTATCTAGGTACTTATCTACTAATTCAACATTATACAAATAACCTACATTGTGTCCTCTTTAGAGTAGTACCTACTCTTATATGTTGATGGAAAATTTTGGACATTTTGTGTCATTCCTTGAGTTAAAGTATTCTCAATTTGTTCATAAACTTAGTGATTACCTTCATCTTCATCTTTATTGGCCCTACAAAGCAGTCAGGCAGTGTTGGAACAGCATTACGTAAAAGTTAATTGTTTGAAGTTTATTCTTCAGTTTTAAACTTAACATTGTATGTGATCTATAAATTGAGTCATATGGTAATGTTTTTAAATATGAATTTTCCGTTATTTCAAGCCATTTCCGGAACAAATTCTTATTATCTGCTGGAATTGGAAACGGAAGGCGGGGTAAATCTAAATCTGGACTGCACACATTAGAGACCATTTGTTCATGTTACTTACCCATTCTAATCTACAAGAAAGGTGATTTGTGTTAGCACATTACAGCAGCTAAGTAAAAAATCATGTCATCATGTGTATGATAAAAATAGAAATTCTATAAAATGGTTAAATTGATTGTTACCTTAGCACATAACCAAAAAGTTAAGAGGGGCGTCAAAAATGTGACAGCTGAAAACGGGTGGCAAGCCTGAAGTGTACCCAAAATTTCAATCATTTTGTAAACAACAAATCTAAAGAACGCCTTAAAATTACGTGTTCAAATTTTAACAGGACATAGCTTAGACCTTTCTCTAGGAGATAAGGTTTTTTAGTTGAGTTTTTTATTGTTATAAAAGAGATATTGGCGTTTAAGTGATGGTATGTTTTGAAAAAGTTTGACAATTTGTGATCACGAATTTTAACGCCAGAAGCTTAACTCCTAAAGAAAGCATAGAGAATGCGACTGGCAAAATATGAAGTTAAAAAAAGGTATATTTTTTGAGATTTGTTGCACGCAAAATTTGAAAATTGCACCAATCTGTCAATTTAGTTCAACAGTTTTGGTGGCGCTATTTTCAGAGACGTATGTCTATTCTAATTCTCCAAGTCCAAACACAAACTTGACTTAACATAACCTAACCTTATTTCTCGTTTATAACGTCAAAATATATTAATTTTAGTGTTTTGATTTTAAGTATATAATTGTCTATATTAATATTCGTTTATAATTTACCAGAAGTTAAAAAAAATTAATTTAAAAGTATATTTTCACAATTTGCGTTGGTTTTTACATCGTTTATAGCATTATCCAACTGTGATATGTGCAGTGTTATTGTTGTTGGAATTTAGTGTTATGAACCGTTATTTCCTAAATTACTTTTTACTTAACCACAGTTGTCTTATTTTAGTCGAATTGGTAAAAATGTGAGTTTTGAGAGACCTGATTTTTCTTTATACTTTTTTAATCTTTAAGTTACCTAATCATTATCTTATATCTTTATTTGTTAAATAACATAAACCCAACCTAAGGGATTTACATTTAAAAATTAAAACCACATATGTAAATATTAACAGCAAAGTGTTAAACTGTTTTTCTAAATAGGCAGGATAATAATGTCCACAAAGTAAGGGTTTCTACAATATTTATTTACATGTTCAAAATGTATAAATATAATACATTTCTCTTTAGACAATGTGAAGAATTAAAATTTACAGTCAAATATGTAAAAATTTTTATTAAAACAGTTTTACAAATTTGGGTTGGATACTGGATACTTCTGTTATCTGTTATATCATCCATGGCAATATCATCTTTACATTCAGCATATCCTCAAAACAAAACAAAAAGTTTGCAAAATATAATTGTTTTTTCAAACTTATACTCACAAAGGGTACATATCCCCTTTACCATTGAAAGTTTGTTGGTAAATGATAAAACAGACCAAAGGGTTCCATATTCATGTCAGAACAAAGTTCATATCTATCCATAATATGGTGAACTGGGTACATATAAATAAATAAGTCCTGAAAAAGAAAAACATAAAACATTTACTTGTTATTTACTAATAATATGGAGATGTTATTGAGTAATGTTTAAAATGTAATTGAATCCTAAAATAAACATTTGTATTTTAAAACACATAGTAGCTGCAGCAAAATAGGTTTCATATTGATGTAGCCATGGGTTCTATAAGGTTCCAGATTCAATGTTTTTGAAGAAAAAGTTCTAAAAAATAAAAGATTAGAATTAAAGTAAAAAATTATTAATTATTTATAAAACCTGCGTAGGCAGTTACTTGAGGTCCAAAGTTTTTGAGGAAACAGTTCTATAAAATAAAAGATTAGAAATAACATATAAAATTTTTCATAACTTTGCTAACTCACTTACAAATTTTGTCAGTCTTTTTACTATCAACAGAATACAACCAGTGTAGGTAGTTACTTGAGGTCCAAAGTTTTTAAGAAAACAGTTCTATAAAATAAAAGATTAGAAATAACATATACAATTTTTCATAACTTTGCTAACTCACTTACAAATTTTGTCAGTCTTCTTACAATCAACAGAATACAACTAGTGTAGGTAGTTACTTGAGGTCCAAAGTTTTTGTGTGATTGCAAATTATGCAATTATTATTACCCCGATCTGAACGAATTTAAATGAATATTGATTCACATAATATATGCATTTCGAGTTTTAAAACCAGTAGCATACATTTTGAAAACCATCGATTTACTTATTTCTTCAACAATTTAATTATTTAAACTAGATGAAATAATATATATGGTTGCTAGAAAAAGTATATTGCTAAAAACAGTATTTTCAGGACATTTTTGAAATACTTTAGAAAAGTTGTAACCTATTGAATCTTGTAGAAATATTTTGTTTACCATCCACCTAATAAAATAATCAAAAATTAATCAAATAGTTTTGATTTAAAAAATGATACCAATATTCTTCTTGGTCTATCCAAGTATTTAAAGTAGACAAAGGAAGAGTAGCATTAACACTTCTCTGAGATGCCCTAGTAAAGCCTCATATGAAACCAAAGAAATATGCTATCCAGGAAATACTGATTATTTAGTATCATGAGACAAATTCACAGGGGAATAAGCACACAGTAGCAGTAGTACACAAAATACCACTGATTTCAATTTTCCAAATAAAATACTTCAACATGGGCTAATACTATTGGTAGGTACTCAAAAAGAAGAAAGAAAATTCATATATCTAAAATGCAAAATACCTAGGTATACATCTTTTAAAACTAAATTTGATATTTAGATCTGAATCATATATAATAAAATAAATAATCGATACATATTAATTGTAAAAAAATTAAACCAGTAAATAAACAAATTATTAAAACTTACCTCTGATCACTTCTGATTACTAGACAGAAAGTGCTTTCAAATGTAAATAAAATATGGATCATTATAAAATAAATAAGATTTTTCAAAGTTTTTCATTTATGTGTAAGATACCAGTTCAAAAATTGAAGTTATAAACCTATTGGATAGATTTTAATTTCAATTGATTCCACAAAGTATGGGGTTGACATTTTTGGAATATAATTAATAGTCATAATTTAATGATACAATTAGTTTTATTAAGATATACCCATAACATTAACAATTGTTGTTTAGTACCTACTTACAAGAGTTTTTATAGCTAATTGTTGCTAGTCACAGGTCCATATAAATATTATTTTTATAGGTACTAGATAAGTGTGTTAACATCATAGGTTATTCCAAACAAGGCAATATTTTTCCTTCACTAAAATAAACTAAAAAGTTTGTTGTGTTTTATTTTGTACTCCATTTTTCATTAAATCATGGATCTGGGTGGTAATTTACATAGGTATGTGCAATATACTCTCTAAAAAATAAATGAGATTTATTTATTTAGGCAGTAAATAATTAGCAAGGTACTTACTTGAAGTGATATTAAAGACAGACCAGAAATATATTCTATTTACATCTACTTCAACACCTTCAAATAATACATCCATCAGAAAGTAAATAAAATCTCTTAGACATGCTTTCCTAATCAGAAAACTCTAATACAATTAACCTCGTTTAATTTTGCATTGTTGGCAAGATACCCTTCGTTATTTTTATATATGTATGAAGCAATACATTTCAATCTCAATATCAATTTAAAAAAAAGATATAGGTATTTACATACTTTCCACTTTACTCCAATTTTTCTTTAGACCATGTTGATGTGTGTATATTCAGAAACCGTAATATGTTTTTATTATAATTAATATACCTATTTATTCTAATAAATACCTTAATTTCATTAAATAATTATTTGATAGGTATGCCGAAATCTTATTTTATTTTGTTTTTTTTATATATCGATATTTTAAATCCTAAAAACAATTAATTTGTTACGCCTATGACAACAATATCACGACAAACTTTCAAAATATATATCCAAATAGGATATTTATTAATAAAAAATAGGTATACAGTAATTTTTCATCTGTTTATGGTCTCAAGGTCAAATGTTTGTGTATGTCGTGAAAATATTCAAAGATTTACGAAGCAAAATTCATATTTCCATCTCTCTCTTAGATAAAGAAAGTCAACAAGCTCTAAAAATATTCAAATTTATAATAAAAATACTAATTTGAAACCACTACCGCCATCTACTCTACATTCTTGTAATTTAAAAATAACCAGATTTTTCACTAAATTCAGGCAGTCTTACCAAATTAGAAACGTCTTAAAGGGTAAAAATCTTCTTAATCTAAGGTAAAAATTATTTAAGCCGACAACACCGCAACTTCAAACTCATCTAAAAATCAATAAAGTTGAAATTGTCGCGCATGCGCCTAGGGGGGTGACCTAAAATACACCTTTATCAAGATGTATTTTAGGCATATATGTATAAAAGGATATACTGCTCACTGTCTATGCGATCGTGTTGCGACCCTAGCAAAGAGAAGAGAGATAGACATAGACGTGACGTGTATGTGTTTACACGACTATTTCATTCGTTTGGGTTAACTACGCTTGCCTGCAGGGTCGTGTCGTGTGATTTATGTTCCGCTGAAACGATTGGCAATCGTTTGAAAATTATCTAGTTACTTTTGTATTGTACATAAACACATGATTGACAATAACTTTTGGAAAGAGATAAAGTGGTAACAGGTGTTTTATGATTGAATATAAGTAGTAATTAAAAGTAGCTACCGAGGCTTGTGTTTTTAAGAATTAATTTAATTTTAATGAATTAATTTTGTTAAATAAGTCAAGTAGGTACTTAAATTTATAAAGAATGTTTTTCTGTAGAAAATCAAATTTTCTATTGAAATGCACTTTTTAGAATTAAAAAAATCGTACCTACTTTGTTGAAAGTTAGCTCAAAAATGAAAGGTGGAAAACACCGAAAAATTAGTTTTTTCTTTTTTTAGAGTTGATTCATTTTTTGTAAAATAACATATAGGTGCTTAATATTTGAATTAATTTGTTACATACACAAACACATGAAGTGCGAAATAAGAATTCCGAAGTAGAATATTTGTTTTTAAAAACTTTTAGTAAAAAGACAATTGGTTAATGCCCGAAAATTTATTACGAGTTATTTCTTTAAGATTTTACTGTAGACTATCATAGCAAAAGAATTTATTTAATAAGAAAGTCATTAACGTCAGCGAAATAAATATGATTACAACATCATTTTAATAAATATGATCTTCGTTATAGAGAATGATATAATTCGCATCTTGAATATCTTCCTAAAAATACAAATTAATAGAATCAAATTTCGCATTATTACTAAATTAATATGTGTGTGGTCCTTATGAATTATAAACTTTCTCAATAGCAAACAAGTGTTACCTATACTGTATATTATAATTGTAGGGTTACTCGGTTACTGTATAATAATGAATTTTCCCTAAACCTAAACATTCGAATGCATCCGAGTAACGTCTAGCGTCGGAGGCCGGCGAACTCGAGTTTTACGTGAAATCCGTTGGAACAATCTTTTTCTATGGATATACCTACCTAAGTATATAAAATCCGGTGGAACAACAGCCGTTTCTGTCTTTCTGTAACTAGGTACCTACCTATCCATTTAAAATATAAATATATTTATATATTTTCTATTATTTATTTGATTAATTTATTGTTTAACTATTGTTTTTTTGTTTCTTTACATAGATAGATATACCTACCTTAAGTACGAAATAAAATTTTTTATAAGTATTAATTTTTTTATTACGAATTAAAGAAAATCGTCTAGTTATCGAATTTTTCCGAAGTGTCATATAGGGGATAAAAAATTTAAAAACTAAATTGTTGTTGATAACGGTAAATAACATTTTCTATCTTTATAGCTTTTTAAAAGAATGCGTTATTTATCATAAGTTTACTATATAAATGTAGGATTTTCTTTGTTGCCTAAGGTTGGGTTGATTAAAAAGCTTCCGAATTCCACAAAACAGTTCAAGACAGTTTATTAAAAATGTAGGTAATTGGGTTACACAATTAACGGATGTATGTTAACAATGATACAAATATTGCATTACAGAATCGTCTTTTGTTTCCTTTATAAAATAAGAATAATCGTCGTTACGTCTTACATCGTTGTAATTTTACTCTGTAGGTAGGTACCTACTCACGCCTCTGATTCTTAACAACAACCATAAAATTATAGAACAACTTTTAACGAGGGTGTTTTCCCCCGTCCCCTCCGTGAAACGAAGGTTCGACATTCCACAGTTCATCTAGAGTCGAGACAAAATATTGCATAAGCAAAGATTTGTGAGGAATGAATATTATTATTTCTAGCTGAATTCTAAACGAATAAATAAAAGTTTTGTTTGGTAATGCAAGACGATCCGACATAAATATAATTTAAAAATAAAAATTTTACATATATAAATATGATAAAAAAATATTATATATAGGTAGTTGGTGTAATATAAATCTCAACCCACGTGACAAATGTCTAAAAAAATTACGTGAAATTATACCAACCCAAAATATTTCGATAAATTTCGTCTGTAGGTCGGTTCGTTTGTATAATCATTAATCTGAGTGCACTGGAGTTAAAGTAACTAGTCATATTTTAATATATTCACGTAGAAATTATATTTTAAGATTTGTATTGATGTATATTTAAGAAAATAAATCATAATGCGGCTAATTTCATTAATATAAGTGGATTATAAATAGTTTCTGTCAAACATTTTTGAATCGAAAGCAGTTTAGGTACAATGCGAAAAAACGTAACATTTTGACATAAATTGGTAAAACTTCTTTTACATTTACGACGTTGTCACCATTTTGTTTTTGTTTATTTGTCATTGTAATCAATTGTAATCATTTCAGAAACGGATGGAAAACCAAAACAATTTGTTCATCTAAGTAGTTACCCTGTTATAAGTTTAATGGGTTAGAGGTTAGTAAAGCCAAAATAAAATGTTTAAATAGGTAAAGTAAGGAGCAATTTAAGACCAAACAATGTGAATGAATACAATACAAATAAGAATATGCTGTAGGTACCTACTTTTATTTGTAGATAAGATAAATTTATGTAGGTATACATATATTATAATGAAGGAAAGGTAGGTAAATAGACTTCTGAATTGTTAAAAGAAAAGAAGAATTTAATTGTTTGTAAATAAAGTTTGTTTGTGTTTTATTAAATAAAGATTGTTTTTGCGTTTTAATCTCAGAGTAATAACAGTTTACTTATTACTCTGAGGTTTTAATGGTGTAAAAGTGTAATAGAAGAAGGTAAGTGCTATTTTATTTACGAATTAGGTAGGCAGGTTAGATGAATTTATTCTACAAAGTTATGTTAGGTAACAGCAATTAGGTTAATTATCATAATTAGAAAAGTAAATGCAATAGTTTTAGGGCTAGACAGACTAATGAGAGGTTAGGAAAGAATAAATTTAGTTAAATATTATTTACATGGGATAATTAGTAGTTAGGAGATATCAATTTAAAGATTAGGACAGGTACCTTATAATAAGTAGTTGATGGTCTTAGTGGTTAATTTGAGAGGCTAGATGTTAAGAACTGTTTGAAGTAGGTATTTTTATTAGTTTAATATATTTATAATACGTGAGGGTTTAGTTAAGCCAAAATAAATGTTTAATTTGGTGAGCAAATAATAAAATTTTGTGAATATACCTATACTGCAGTTTTATGTGCAGATAAGGAAATGTATGTTGGGAAATGGGAATAACTCGTTTAAATAAAAATGTCTTTTTGTAATATTTAATATATTTATTTTACTTTATTAGACGAAAGATCTTATTTACTCTATTAAGGTTATCGAAGAACTGTTTTGAAAAATTTTTTTGTGTTCCATTTCAACCTTTTGTTTGGTATTAAACAAAGAATGTTTGGTAGTTGGTCATCTGTAGAACATATGATATAATCCTTTATTAAAAAGAGTGTTGTAAGATAATAAACTTAGTTTGGAAACCTTAATAAATAAATGTTTGTTTGGGATTAAAATCCCTTTTCAAAATATCTTTATTATTTTATTACCTCCTTTTAGGTTTATTAAAAATAATAAATAACATTCCATAAAGTGAAATATAAAATATTAATTTTTGAATCTCCAACAGGTACTATAGTTTAACCTGTAGATAAAAACAGGTTAGGTATCATGAAAATTGGTAAATAATGCTTAACTAAATTACATGACCATGGGGCAAATTCAAGTGTTGTTTAGTAGTACGGGGTTATATTCACAGTCTTAAATGCAATTAATTATAAAAATTATAAAAATCTTTGAAAAATTCATCGTAATTAATAATTTATTAAATCCTTCTATAAGTCAAAAATTAATACGGTAAATGAAGTGTTATATTCCCTATCTGAAATGCCTAGATTTCCTAAAAAATTAATAAAAACTTGTTAAAAATTCAATAAAATCTTTGTTTCGAAGATTTCTCTTCGAAAAATCAAGCCGCGCCCGAATTTGCCTTCTCCGCCAATCAGCGCGAAGCATTCGTCCGCGGGCAAGCATAAATACCGGCGCTAGTTCCTCGAGACGGCAGTTGATTCTCGCAGTCGAGAGTACACACATCGTTGTTTCAACTTATTAGCTTTTGTTCGAAGTATAGTATATCGCGAGTCAGATAGTTTTTTTTTTAGCTTTTGTTCCAATTGTTTATTGTACTTTTCAGTACAGATTTGTTAATATTACTGAATTAAATCGTCGTATTAATTTTGGAGCATAATTTTATAAAGTCTTTAGTACTTATTAGTACTTAAACGATCCTGATATTACAGTTTGAGCCGTAGCTGGTACTTTTTAGCAAGTTGTGAAGGGGATCACAACATTGTTTCTATATTTACGAATTGTACTAAACCCAAATAGCACTTTTCAGTGCATTTTACATAGAAGAAAGAAGAGCTCCAGTTTGTCGATGCTCGAGGGCTTTTATCTCTGCACCAACAGAAATAAATTCCCGAGAGACGCCTACCAAGATTCTGCTACGTTGATTTCCACGGGAAATCAACAGAGCACTTGGATCTTGCGGCTTTAAACGCAACTTCCGTCTCCGGGAGACGGACACGGCAACGAGGTGTTAGGGTTGTTTATTTGTAAACAATTTAGGGTAATAGGGATCGTAGGGACCTCTTATAGCCCGGCTGGTCCATCGTGGTGGCATAAGAGTGTAAAATCGGTCAGCTTAGCTAGTTTTAGGGAACAATTTGTACTATCACAAATTGTTTGCATTCTAAATTGTGTCGAACTTTGTAAACTTTGGTTGAGTTGTTTGTGGGTTGATTTTTTCGAGAACTATTTTTGTAATTAATCTGTTCGTTTGTATATTTTTGCATATATTAATTGTAATTTCACTTTTATATTTTTGTACTTTTATTCTAAATTCATACAATCCAAAATTATTGTATTAAAGTTGTATTTGGGTATTGGTTTGGTTCACCACTTCGTTTACAACTACATTACGATAACATTGTGTGATTTTTGCATCTCCGCCCATTTCCCTGAAAGATTCATTTCATTTCATTTCATTTCATTTCATTTGAATTTAGCCCTTTCTTCCTTATTTTCATTAATTAATTTCTTCTTATTTTTCCCCAGTTCCCCAATTGCACCTGATTGTTTTAAAATTTCTTTTGATTTGTTCCTTAATTTCCTTCTTTAGTGATTTTCCTTTGGAACTAATTTCGGCTGTGTCCCAATTATCTTGATTCTTTTTTCGAGTTTTTCCAGCTTTTCCTGGATTTTCTAGGAATTTCCAAATATTATTTTTCTAAGTATTTCCAAATATTATTTTTCTATGTTCCTAATAGTGGTAAATTTGCTCTGTAATGAATTAATTTGTATTTGGCACTCCATCCAATTTGTGCTACAGTTTCTTTTCCTATTTTTCTGGTTAATGGATTTCTTTTTACTGTTTTCTTATAAAAGTGTTTTGTTTTATTTTTAATAATTTCTGCCAACGGCGTGTACTCATAAATTTCTCTAATTTCTACATTAGTTGTATATCTATCTGCACCTTCTATTAGTCTGTAAATTTTTGTTTCTTTTCTTCCTAAAGATTTTATATTTTCATCAGATGTAGAATTTCAAATTGGTGCTCCATATAACATTACTGATCTTATATACGCGTTATAAATTTGTTGTTTTAACTTGTTGTCTAGAGGGTTTGTTTTATGTATATATGGTCCTATAAATTTTCTAGCTACTTCAACTTTTCTTCTTGTATTTTTTATGTGTTCATTGAAATTTAGTTTTCTGTCCAAAGTTATTCCTAAATATTTTACTGAATCTGTTTGTTGAATTTCTTGTCCATTGAATTTTATTTTGTGTTTTTCAAGTGTTTTCTTTTGGTTAAAAATTATAAATTGTGTTTTTGCTTCATTAGCTTTAATTTTCCATTTTTTCATATACGTTGTAATTTTCTCTAGATGTCTGTTTATCTTATTTGTTATATTTTCCGCTTTCTTGTCTTTTGTGTAGATACCAGTATCATCTGCATAAAGTGCCATTTCCGTTCCTTCATTCTTTGGTAAGTCACTCATGTAAATATTGAAAAGTGTAGGAGCCAATACACTACCTTGAGGCATTCCTTCCGGTATTTCCTTAATACTTGAAATTTTGTCTTCTTTTTTCACCTGAAAGGTTCTATTTTCTAAAAAGTTATTTGTTATTTTTGTTATGTAATTTGGTATTTGCATTTCTTTCATTTTATAAATCAGTCCTTTCCTCCAAACAGTATCATATGCTTTTTCTATATCCAAAATTGCCATCTCAGTTTGTTTATTTTGGTTAAATCCTATTTTTGCATCTGATACAACTCTTGCAAGCTGCATCTCTGCGTTTCTTTTCCTTCTAAATCCAAATTGTTCTTGTTGAATTTTATTATTTCTTTCTATGAATTTTGTAACTCTTTTGTTTATAATTCTCTCTAAAATTTTTCCTAATGAGCATGTCAATGATATTGGTCTGTAACTGTCTGATTTTTTAGGGTCTTTTCCTGGTTTTTGTAGTGGGATTATTATGGCATTTTTCCATTTTTTGGAGAAGTATTGTTTTCTTAAACATTCATTGAAAATATAATATAATTGGACCAAAGCTTTTTTAGGTAAATTTCTATCATTATGTTCGTTATATTGTCCCTGAAAGAGTCGAAGTCGATGAGTTATAATGGAGTCTGAACGGCGAGGTATTTTCTCAGAATCCAACCATCGCCTAACGGCGGAACAGAAGCCGCGCCCACTTTTACGGTCTCCGCCAATCAGCGCGAAGCAACCGTGAGGGAGCGGACAATAAATAGCAGCGAAATTCAGCCGTCAAAGTCCCAACTAATCTTTTTCAAACAGCCTGACACCTATAAACAAAAACTTGTTCCCGGAAACTTTCGAATAATGCTCTATGGAGAGAGGCTCGAACTCCGAAACGAAGCCGTCTACCTGGGGGTGAGATACACTCACACCCTCTGTTGGACGACTGACGTAAAGTCCACCTTGGACTCAGTTCGGAAACGAGCATCTGGGGTAGGGTTTTCCAGTCATCAGAATGTCGTAATTTATAAAATGTGTCCCCGTTTATATATTTCATCCCTCTGATATCGGCTACAGTTGGATCGCCACTTTTTTTACCTTTGTAATTTCTAAAGAATGAATAATCAATGTGATTTATAATGTAAGGTTGTTTTTTTCGCGCCTGCCTCATTCTTTAAACATAGTGCGAGGGTGTGAATATAGGAGGCTGAAAGAGTTGCTCTAATGTTGAGTGAACACTATCAACCTCCATCATTGTATGTCCTTTTTCTAATATAATTTGCTGAATTTCTACGGAAGATTTTTTTGTATAATCTGATAAGGCGCTTGCTAATATTCTGTTTTTATTTTGGTATGCACAACCATCTGAAATCAGAATAATTTTCTTAAACTGTAAATGCTTTTGTACAAAGTCTATTATGCAGCTGGTAAATTCGTTTGATGTTACACTTCCGTTTTCTTCACTCCATACATAAAGATGAACATCTTTGTTATTGCTGATATAAAGAGTAAAGTTGTGAACTTGGAGCTTCTGGGAATAATACTTCTTGGATATCAAGAGTTTGGATCTAAGTAAGATGCTTTGAACGTCCATGGTAACTACCAATATTTCATCGGATAGATTTGCAATAACATCTTGCTTTGCCTGACGAGCTTCTTCCTTCTTTATAATGTGCTCTTCATAGTCTTGTTCTGGTAAATTCCCTTCCTTAAATGACACACAAATGTCGCACTGATCTTTCCTTGGTTTAAAAATGGAGATTTTTTACCTTTTTAGAATTTCACAAAACTTCTTTCTCTCTACAGTATCTTTACCAGTTTCTTGACGCCATTCTTTAAAAACATTGTGCATATGATTCACTGAATTAAATGAAGATTCGGACATAAATACGAGAACTTGAAGCCCTGCAATAATGCCTTCTACTTTTGGTAATAGGTTTAGCCATTCAACAATGGAATCAGATTTAAGTCTCTTTTTAGTTTTAGCTTGTTTTATATCCTCGCCCTTTCGTTTGTTAGTATTCAAATCATAATTTTAGGGGCAGTAGGGTTATTATCTTGTATCCATCTGGATAAAGTATCTTTCTTGATATCTAGGGTGTTTAAAAAGAAGCCCCTACACACCCTAACTTTAATTCCTTCCGATGTTGGTAAGAAGCAATCATACACGTGGTTTTTTTTTAGCTGATCTAAGTTTGTATTTTTTCTCCTTCTTTTCGGAATTGTAAACTCAACCAAGCCCTTCAAGTAGGATTTCTTAGAATCCCAAGATTTCAATGACGAAAAATGTTTGAAAATAGATTTTCTTGTATCTTCGCTAATCTTTTTCGCACATATACGATCTCTTCGATTTTGCAACAGTTATGGTGTGAATACACGTTTTTGGTTTTATTATTCGCGGAGCTGTGTCTTTCTTATACCCACGATATCTTTTGCCGAGCAGTCTCAATGTTTTGTTTATTTGTGTTGAATTTCCTCTAGTCGCTTCTTTTTTGTTGCCTTCAACATCACTGCCAGTAGATCGATTATTATCTTCGCTACTTTCATCATCTCTTCATTTACCCTATAACTTGGGTGTTCACTAACATCTTCAACATCTGTTTGCATTTCTTCTTCACCATTCACACTATCTACTACCATAGCATGTTTTTTTTCTACGTTCAAGCTTATTGTAATTTCATTTTGTCTCATGTTTTTTTCATTCTTACCCTCTGTGTGTTTCAAGATTAAGAGGATTCTCAAAAGGTACAGATATATCGAGGGGTATGAATATCGTATCATTGAGAGGAATGGATAATATGGCGTTAACGAGATTTGTAACTGTGGTGTCACCAAGAGGCATAGGTGACATTGGTATAAGATTTGGATTTTTTCCAACGTTAAATAATGTTTCATTAATAATATTATCCTCAAACGTGATATTTAGAAATGGGTCCTCTACATCATGTGCCTCTTCAACATTGGATTGGACATTATTTCCGTTATTAATGTCATCAAAGGGAAGCACAGTAATTTTATTATATGCGTTAGTACGAGTATAATTTGTTTTAGTAGTATTCATTAACACAACATTTTCATTTTCGTCATCTTGGGCCATATTTTCTGACAAAAACAATATTTTTCTTGTCCTTGTATTCTCCATGATTGCAGAAACTATAAAAATAAAAATATTCCGGTTAAGCACAATTTGTCTTTACCAAACCGCAACATTATCTTTACATAAACGATCAACTCGTACCTTACACATCGATAACTGATAACATTTTGTTAATTTCTTCGTTAAATAGTAATAGGATAATATTTTAGGCCGATTAAGCGAAGAAAAATAGGTTAGATATGGGTACCATACCTTAGTGGAAGAGTACACAGATTTGTAAAAATCGAAACACTGTATAAAACTATTGTAACTGGGTGTTTCAAAACAATTTTCTACAACAAAACATTCAACTGTGTGCTTTCGCGGCCAATCTCAACACGAATTGACCTGTTGTATTAGGTATCACAAAAGCGATATGTGTATGTAAACACTTCAAAAATGCGCCTTCAAAATGCGTTATGTGCATTTTTACACTTGGCGTATTTTAAAGGCGCATATTTTCGATTCTGTACGAGTCGCTTAGAACTAAAACTGATCCGATTATCACTTGGCCGCATTTGATAAAGCATCCAGATTGAAATCCTTAATCCAAATATACACTTGACGCATTTTGCACAATATATGCACATGTCGCATTTTGAAGGCGCAACGACGATATATATTTATAGGGTTAGTCTTAGTTACTACTAGTGTTACTGATCTAAGTATATTTAATTAATTAATATTAATTGTGATTAAGTTAACGTTAAATCTGTTATGGCCAGACCACATTCAGTTGCTAGGAAAAATATGTCATGTTTTCACAAAACTTTTCATGATAAGACTTATTGAGGATTGCATTAAAGTTTTTATTGAAAAACTTGTTTCTTTAAAAACACCGCGGTGCAATGCTGGTAAAATTATCGACATCATCTAACAATAAAATGTTTGATGATTCACACCACAAAGCACTAGGTAAAAACCGGTTGCATCCTCTACATATTGAGTCCACAAGACATATTGCTCATGTTATAAAACCTACATGTGGAAAGAATTAGGTATAGGAATTGAAAATGTGTTTAAAAAAATACAGAATTAAGTAGGTACCTATTGCTAATAAATGTCTTTCTATTTCCTATAAAATTTGTAATCTCTTTTTTTTACTTAACTGTTTTTACACTTGGTAAAATTCAATATTATTTAATAACATGAAATTCATATTAATATTTGAAAATATGTTCAACACATTGTTAAATTTTTATCAGGATCAAAAAGTAAATGTGTTTATTACAAAAAGTTATATTTTTGATAAATCATTGTGTTTTTTTTTATTGATTTTTCACTGCAAAATTAAAGCCCTGTTGCAGTAAAACTGTGTTATCTTAATATAAAGTTTAATTTCTTAAAATGTACTTTATTGACTTGCAATAAACCAAACTGACAGCTTGCAATGCTCTAAAAATTAAACAATCTGATTTTTTTTTAATAATAAAATATGATATAAAAATTAAAATGATTAACTGTAAGGCGGGGCTCAGCTGAAAGCTAGTAATAAATAGAAATTCCTTAACTTTGCTTTTTAAACGAATTTATATTTGTTATAATATATACCTATTTTAAGTTAGGAGGTAAATTTGGTTCAATAAAATGTCACTACTTTAACTATATTACTTTATTGGAATATTGTACTGAATTTTTCATTTTATACAATATTTTTACTATTCACTAATATTTTAAATACTTGTTATTATTTATTTTCAGAAACAGAGGACGAGGACAAATAAAAGGAACTTCTGCTTAATTAATGTTTCGAATTTTTCAATCCACATAATAATCAACATACAGAAAAGAAGAAAGAAGAGTTCAGGGACAGGTAATACAAAACACCCCACAGTCAAACTTCCAGTGGCTGCCTCTGGAAACGCTCCTGCCTCTGGGACTGCTCCTGCCTCTGGGACTGCTCGTGGTGGCTGCCTCTGGAACCGCTCCCGGCTGGTGGCTGTCTCTCTCTGGAACCGCTCCCGTTGGCTGGTTGCTGCTTTCCTGGCTGGTGGCTCCCTCTGGAACCGCTCCTGGTGGGAGAATGGAACCGCCGCTCCTGGAACCCTCCTTCCGCTGGGACTGCTCGTGAAGGTGCCTCTGGAACCGCTCCTGGCTGGTGGGACTATGGAACCAGTCCTGTCTCTGGAACCGCTGGCGGCTGTCTCTCTCTCTCTGGAACCAATAGTGGGAATCAATAGTGGGAATATGAAACCGCTCCCGGCTGGTGGCTTCCTCTGGAACCGCTCCTGGCTGGTGGCTCTCTCTGGACTGGCTGGTGGCTGCCTCTGGAACCGCCGCTCCCGGTGGCTGCCCCTGGAACCGCCGCTCCTGGCTGGTGGCTGTCTCTCTCTGGAACCGCTCCTGGTGGCTGGCTGGTGGCTCCCTCTGGAACAGCCCATGGTGGGAGAATGGAACCGCTCCCGGCTGGTGGCTCTCTCTGGAACCGCCGCTCCTGGCTCCAACTGGAACCGCTCCCGGCTGGTGGCTGTCTCTCTCTGGAACCGCCGCTGGAACCGCCCATGGTGGGAGAATGGAACCGCTCCCGGCTGGTGGCTCTCTCTGGAACCGCCGCTCCTGGCTGGTGGGTCCCTCTGGAACTCTTCTGCCTCTGAGACTGCTCGTGGTGGCTGCCTCTGGAACCGCTCCCGTTGGCTGGTTGCTGCTTTCCTGGCTGGTGGCTCCTTCTGGAACCGCTACTCCTGGTGGGAGAATGGAACCGCTCCCGACTGGTGGCTCTCTCTGGAACCGCCGCTCCTGGCTGGTGGGTCCCTCTGGAACTCTTCTGCCGCTGGGACTGCTCGTGAAGCTGCCTCTGGAACCGCTCCCGGCTGGTGGCTGTCTCTCTCTGGAACCGCTCCCGTTGGCTGGTTGCTGCTTTCCTGGCTGGTGGCTCCCTCTGGACTGGCTGCCTCTGGGACTGCTCGTGGTGGTTGCCTCTGGAATCGCTCCTGCCTCTGGGACTGCTCGTGGCGGTTGCCTCTGGAACCGCCGCTCCTGGCTGGTGGCTGCCTCTGGACCGCCCATGGTGGGACTGTGAAACCGCTCCCGGCTGGTGGCTCTCTCTGGAACCGCCGCTCCCGGTGGCTGGCTGGTGGCTCCTTCTGGAACCGCTACTCCTGGTGGGAGAATGGAACCGCTCTCGGCTGGCTGCTGCTTTCCTGGCTGGTGGCTCCTTCTGGAACCGCTACTCCTGGTGGGAGAATGGAACCGCTCTCGGCTGGTGGCTCTCTCTGGAACCGCCGCTCCTGGAACCCTCCTTCCGCTGGGACTGCTCGTGAAGGTGCCTCTGGAACCGCTCCTGGCTGGTGGGACTATGGAACCGCCGCTCCTGGCTTGTGGCTCCCTCTGGAACACTTCTGCCGCTGGGACTGCTCGTGGCTGGTGGGACTATAGAACCACTCCTCCCTTTGGAACCGCTCCCGGCTGGTGGCTGTCTCTCTCTGGAACCGCTCCTGGTGGCTGGCTGGTGGCTGTCTCTGGCTGGCTGGTGGCTGTCTCTCTCTGGTGGGAGAATGGAACCGCTCCCGGCTGGTGGCTGCCCCTGGAACCGCCGCTCCCGGTGGCTGGCTGCTGCTTTCCTGGCTGGTGGCTCCTTCTGGAACCGCTACTCCTGGTGGGAGAATGGAACCGCTCTCGGCTGGTGGCTCTCTCTGGAACCGCCGCTCCTGGAACCCTCCTTCCGCTGGGACTGCTCGTGAAGGTGCCTCTGGAACCGCTCCTGGCTGGTGGGACTATGGAACCGCCGCTCCTGGCTTGTGGCTCCCTCTGGAACACTTCTGCCGCTGGGACTGCTCGTGGCTGGTGGGACTATAGAACCACTCCTCCCTTTGGAACCGCTCCCGGCTGGTGGCTGTCTCTGGCTGGCTGGTGGCTGTCTCTCTCTGGTGGGAGAATGGAACCGCTCCCGGCTGGTGGCTGCCCCTGGAACCGCCGCTCCCGGTGGCTGCCTCTGGAACCGCCGCTCCTGGAACCCTCCTTCCGCTGGGACAGCTCGTGAAGCTGCCTTTGCCTAACCGCACCTGGCTGGTGGGACTATGGAACCGCTTCCGGCTGGTGGCTGCCTTTGGAACCGCTTCTGGCTGCCACTGGAACCGTTCCCGGCTGGTGGCACTGTGGAACGGCTCCTAACTGCCTCTGGCTGGGTCGCTGTGTCACCGCTAGTAAACTCTTGATATCTCCCGTGACTTGTAGTAGCTCGTCTAGGTACAAAGGCGGTTTGCTTCTAAGTAACGGTGTGATGTTTGGGAGTAGCTGCTCGGCGATCAGCCTGGTCAGGTCCTCCTCCGGTAGGTCTGGGGCGATTCGGTCTGCTAGCAGTCGTTTGGCCATGACCCTCTGTAGGCGGCTGCCGTACGTACAGCTTGGTTGTCAGCCTGGCTAGGGTGCTGGGTGGTTGAAACGGGCTATCAACCTGTTTGCTATGAAGTGGAACGTCTGGTTGGCTCTCAGGTACGGCTGGCCTCTTCCTGTAATTGTTGTTCCAGGACGTTCACGTGGACGTCTTCTGGAATCTGCTTTCTCTGGAAGAAAGCGTCTAAGTCCTGGAGAAAGTTCTTTGGGCACTCTTCTTCTTCTCGAGAGTAGGTGGGTCCCGGTGTGTTGTTGCGCTGTCATCGTTTGGATTCCTTGGATCACTCCTTCCTATGGCTTGACCTGGGCTGGAGTAGTTCCAACCATGGATTGCCTGGGGTAGTCTTGATTGTTTGGATCGGTCCTGCTGTGGTGTCAGCTTCTCTGGTTTCAATTGTGTTGGAATGTTGGGCGCCATGTCTGCTTGGGTTCGCCTCGGTTACTGTGGTTGGCAAGTTTCCATGCAGTTGGGTCTCTGTAGACTCTTTTGTTTCATTAAGAGTGTGGTGTTCCATCTTGAAGCTTAAAATTAAAAAAAATAATCAATAACTTGTTAATAATAATTTGTGTTTATTAAAATAAACACTTTTAATGAATTTGTAAAAGTTCTATTCATAAATATATAATCGGCGAAGCGTCTTTCACTAAAATAGCTTAAAAATAAAAATCGTCTATTATTTTTAAGTACCCTGTAGAATAATTTATTCGTTTAGAAAGTATTTATTTCATTTATCAAATTCGTTAACTTTATAATATGATTAATCGACTAGTTCGGCAGGTATTTTTAGTGTCTTATCATTTAGGTACGCATATTGAAAGGTCAATCAGTACTTTCTGTGTATTCGGTCGTGTCGTATGTACACAGGAGGAGATCGGAAATTACTCGTTAGTAATTTTAGCCGGTATACATTTAATAATAATCTATTAGTTATTTATCAGTTGGTCCAAAAATAGTGTGAGTGCGGTATAGTGATGTGTCTATTACCGAAATATTACAGTGTTAGTGATATTTAAATTGAAATATATGAATATAGACAATGGCAGTTCAATGAAATATGGTTGAAATGCAGATGATGACAGACCAATATGGTAAGTTAAATTTAATATTTTTTAAATGAATATTGTAAATAGCACAGCCCAATTTTATGCATTTGTCCTTCCAGCAAATACATAGTTTGTCTGAAAAGTATAAAAACTTCCTTCTCACTAGATTACAGAGTAAATTTTTTAATGTCAAAACCGATAGTTTAATAAATGTATAATAGTATATTAAACAACGCATTTCATATGGCTTTCTGTTCTGACACAAGTTCACAAAAGCCATATGAAATAAATTGTCAATAATATATTTGATATTTAGCCATTTTATCATTCAATTAAATTAAATTAATATTTATTTTTATGGAAATTACGATAATTTTGATTTTAAAATGTTCATGTTTTAAAATATTTTGAAATGACTAATACATCAATAGTAATATATTATGTATGTAAAAGATGATATTCATATTCACAAATACTTTCTTAAAGAACAATAAAAAGTTAATGTGCAAAATATAAAAATACATTTTTACTACATATTGGATTTTAGTTTGGTATAAAAAACATTATCTCACCAAAGAAATATAATAGCTTGTTTAAATTTTAATTGGACATTCTGTATATTTTGAAATTGTTCGTTTACGTTGCAATCCTCGCCATTTAAGACTCTTTTTAGATACGCATTGAATGAAAATCATGCAACTGTTAGTTACTTTCCTTTTTTTACAGGGTGAGTATTGAAGAAAATGTAAGATCTTAGAACGGCGTTCTTCACGATCATCAGTAGAGCTTATCTTTAATAATGATAATGGTGAGTGAAATATGTCTAAGAAGACCCAAAGAAAAAGACGAGCCCAATGTAATCGTATGGATAACACGAGAAGACATTTTTCTAAACTAATTATATCTATTATTAAAATATCGTCTTACCACTTATTCCGAGATGTCTATTTTCCACTTTTTCTTTAAACATTTGATGACTTTCTGTTGTTCTGTTTCTTACCGTCTTTCTTCTAACGTCGTTGTTGTCTACAGGCCATGTTTCTTCATTTTCTATAAAGTTGATTCATATTATTTCTTATCTCTGAGATTTGCCGTTAATATACTGAATCCTTTTATTATATTGAGATAAAAATGCTGCATAACGTTGAAGTATTGTCGTTGCCATGTCTGCTTTGTTTTCGCCTAAAATAGATATTAAAGGTTTATGATCTCTGTTTTAATTATAAAAAAATTACCAGCTAAATATAATTTCCGGACAAATTTTGAAAGATGTTGTATTTTTTATTCCCTATTTACAAATTGTGTGATCTACATATTCAATACTGTCTTCAAAAAATGTGCCTTTGTTTAAGTTAAATGTGAAAGCGGCTCCCTTAAATAGTTTTTCAAGATTTTCTAAATGTTCTTTTGCATTTTTCCCTGTACAAATTATGTCATCAATAAAACCACAAATACTATCTAAGACTTTGTAAAAGTTGATCATTAATTTTTTGAAAAATTGCACAACTTTTTTAAATCAAACCCTAATCTTTTAAATTTAAAAGGTCCTTTTGATGTATTTATTGTTACAATTTTTAAGCTTTCATTATTGTAGTGTTCTTTATTTATTTATACTTTTCATACACTCTATATGTTCATTTGTAGAGAAAATCAAGTGACTGAATACATTTTTAATCAATGTTGAAATAAATAAAACTTAGAAAACGTCATATTTTCAAAAGTCTCAGATATACATAATATATATTTATATCAATTTTAGAGTAATGCTCACCGTGTTTCATCTTGGTCATGACTTGATCAATTCTTGGTAGGTAATGAGTATTTGACATGTTTTAAAGCTTAGAGTTATTTTATGGTCGCAACACAATCTCACAGTCCCATTTTCTTAAGACTGGTACCAAAGCTGATGTCCATATACTGTTTTCAACTGGTTCGATGATATCCTGGTCCAACATATACTGCAACTCTCTATCCACTGCCTCCTGAAATGCAAACGGAACAGGATGTGCTTTGCAGAAGATTGGTTTCACTTCAGGATCTAAATCTAAAGAAATTTTATATTGATTAATTTTCTAATTATGTCACAAAATAATTAAGAATATTTATTACTTACATTTTTTATCTGTTCTTTGATTTAGATTACAAATTTATTATATTTAATTTTATATTAAATAGATAAAAGTTTTGTCCAACTAGATTTTGACCTCCATCTCTAACAACATACAATCTAATATCATGCAATTCCATCAAGGCAAGCCCAATTTTTGCTTACAACAAAACCAACTTGGTTGACTTGAAAACAATCATGATTTTCTACCATACATTTTTCATAAACTTTTACAGCTCTATGTTTGGGAGTTACTCCCCACAAAGTAGGTTTATTGCTAAATAACATTTTCATTGGATATCATATTGTCTTTATCAATGATAAATTTTGATACTGTGATCCTACCGACTCTTCCAAAACTTTAGCATTTTGTTATTGAAAATGTTTCACCTAACAAAAACATTATTCATAAAACATAAAAGAACTTTTGAACACAATACAATTGACTAATTAATAATTCTACCAGTTCTAAAGAATATAA
The DNA here is from genome assembly GCA_035357415.1 of Ophraella communa. Taxonomy (NCBI): domain Eukaryota; kingdom Metazoa; phylum Arthropoda; class Insecta; order Coleoptera; family Chrysomelidae; genus Ophraella; species Ophraella communa. The sequence goes on along the minus strand of CM068992.1, from coordinate 405,260 downwards.
GTATCTTTCACAATACAATGTAGAAACCATTAACTATTTTTGTCACACAATTTACTACAAATCCAGACTCAAAATACGGTATAATAACTATGTGTTAGGATAAAATAAGAAACAATATACAAGTTTGTTACAGGTGGAACTCCTCGTCTACATATAATACATTTAATGAAAAAGGATTTACTAACTTTAGCTTCATTTTATATTTATCTGTAAACATATAGTTTACATTATAAAAAATAGGAAACAGAAACACTTTTGTTTTCTAAACAAATAAATAATTAGATTTTGCAGCTTACCTTTGACTAATATTATTTGGAATAAATTACAGTCATTTTTGAAAAACGATTTGTGAATTATGAGTATGGTTTTAATATTGAATAGTATTCTTTCCAGTTGGTATTCTCATCATTTAGAAATGCCTTTAATATCTCAAAAAACAAAATGCTTCTGTAACAGGTAGTATTGCTTCACCTGCAATACAAAGCAATGATTAAATAATGAAAATAAGTACAAATTATGGTTTAAAAGAAGAAGAAAACTGTTTGGATTTGATGTTAAATTATTGGGATATAAAAATTTGGTCAACTTAACCATCATTAGATGTGTAAGCATGTTAACATTATAAATATTAAAAAAGAGCTTAGCAATACTTACAAATAATTGTGTACCATTGACTTTACATGTTCTTGTTGAGGAATTTTTTTTATACTAAATAAATTCGGAACAGCATCGATGACTCGCACTTTCCGTGTAGCCAAAATCAGGCGCAGCTATAATCGGTGAAATAACTGTTACATATTGTACGGTTACGAATAGAAATACCACGTGTATACTTCACTCTCATCGCTTCTTGCCACCATTTTTACCTATAAACATAATACAATTAATATTTTTTATTACAAGCTGGATAACACTGAAAAGTGCTATTGTTTTCTCGTACAAGTTTAACAATTCATAAATATTTAAAAGGGTTTGTGTTTCCCTTTACAAGTTAAAACATCCGTTGGTAAGCTGTAGTTGCCTTCTATAACGGTCTGAAATGTCTTCAGGAGATAGGAAAGGAAGTAAGGTACTTTATTTAATAAATAAATGCTTGTAGTCAATTCATAAATATATACGGAAACAATTCATAAATATTAAAGGAAACTGTTCATAAATATATATGTAAATTTCAGTCTTCTTTGAAAATTACTTAAATAACTCCAATACTTGCATTATTGGTCTTTGTTTTAAACGGCTGCGGTATAACTAATGTACTAAAAGCACTACTCACAAAACATTTCATAAAACTAACTACATCCCTCGCCTGCAAGAATCGACTGCCGGATTCGGCGAAAAGCGCGGTTATTTATGCTCCAATTTTCAACGGCACGCTAACCGCGGATTGGCGTAAACCGGGAAAGTGGGCGTGGCTTTGCGTTTCATACCATAAAGCCATAAATAGGCGTGCTTTTCGGAGAATTCAGTAGTTGATTCTCAGCAACGTCTGAGAGTACTTGTATATTTTTTTTACAAACTTCGCACCTTGTCGGAAGCTCTCAGGTATTCCATCCTGCTAAAACAGGAAAGAGTACTCGAGGGACGCCTACCAGTCTCCATACGTTGTTCTCTCCGTGAGAGCAACACTGCACTTGGATTCTGCGGCTAAAAACGCTAATTTCACCTGCGGCAGGTGAACACGGGATTCATTTTTTTATTGTTAGGTGTTAGCTTTTAGGGAAATAGGGATCGTAGGGACCTTCTTGAGCCCGGCTGGTCCATCGTGGTGGCCTAGAAGGATGTAACGGTCAGCTTAGTTTTAATTTAGGGTTGATTAAACAGATATTTAACTAAATAGGTATATAAAAGTAAATTTCTTTTATTTAAATATGAAATAACTTGGTTCAATTATTTAATATAATTTTTATTCTTTGTATTTACTATTACTATATAAAACTGTTTCTATTAGGTGCCATTCAACCATTTTTCAGAGATTAAATTTTACCCACTTCTCAACAGTATTTCTGTAAGAAGTAACATTTTCCATGTAGTAGGTATAATATAATTTTCATTTAAATGAATATTGGACACTTTGCTATTTTACTATTATTTATTAGTATAATTGGTTGATATTTTTCATTTTACAATTTTCACAATACATTCTTTACAAGATTTCATTAAAACATAAAGAAGATAAATTAGTAGTTGAAAATTCATGTCAACTATTGCATTATCTAGCTCTTAGCAGTTGTTTATCATCCAAAACATCATTGATTACCACATTTTATTTGCATTGCATACTTTTTCTCATCCTACCTACCTCATTTTCTTTGATTTATATTCTCAAATTTATAATATGTTTGATGTTCAAATTCTGATCTGGAAATTTATTGTGCTAACCCTTACTATGTGAAAGTTAATCTTATTCAGAACAACTAAAAGGTTGAATTAACTTTCACTATTTAATCGTTAAATACTTTAAATGTTATGACATTTTGAAGTTACATTTATTGTTTGTTTGTAGCTATGTAAAAACAAAATTACCTAAATTAAAAAAATCTGGTGTTTACAAAATTTATTGCCCAAAATGTAATGCTGTATATATAGGTCAAACACAAAGAAATTTTTAAATAAGATTCAATGAACATTTAAGATTATATAGATTACCAACAACCAGATAAGTCAAACTATGCAAAACACGTTCTTGAACATCCACACTCACTCATACACACCAATGACATTCAAATATTACACACCTGTGATAAAAAACTAAATTTAGATTTCCTCGAAGAACTTGAAATCAAAAGACATCTAGCAAATCAACAATATAAAATAGTTAATTAACATATAAATCTTGGAAGTTCACCACTATTAAACTGTTTACTTTGATTGAGTCTTCATTTTATACATAGATATAAGACGTTATTGTAACATAAATATATTAAGTTACTGTAAAGATCAGCATGATATAGTTTTTTCCTGGTTTTTCTATATCATTGCACATTTATACTGATCTTATAAGGAAATACATCCTTCAACCTTTTAGTTGTTTATTGTTCTGAATCTGATCTGGAAGATAACAATATTACATTATTTTTTATTCTCACTTTGACTATTTGTTTATGTTTATGTCTTGTAGTAATTTGAGCATAGGTCTATATTCATAATGGAATCAGGCAGGAAAGTTATATTTCTTTTTCATGTAATATTTAATTGATTAATATTTATAGCATATTTACAATTTCAACAATATATTAAATTTAGCATCACAAAATAAAGGTTTTTGTTAATTTACCATTCCACTACAAACCACGATCATATTATCTATTTGTCAGACTAAAGACAATGACATAGGTATATTGAAGATATCAAATTATCTCGATCTTTGATTGATTCCTTCAACATTAACCTTAGCTCTTAAAAGTTTTTTATTAGGTACAGATTCTTCCTCATTGAATTACTTCTTATTTTTCAAAAAGTAGCCATTATCATTTTGATTAAGTGTTGTTTACATATTTCTTCAACAAGAAATCCTTTATCCAGTACAACAACATCTACTTAACACATTGCTAATTCCACTTTCTTCAAATATAACTTTATTGGATGTTTGACCACCATAAGCTCATACCAGTCATTATTTTTAGTTTCTCTTCTTGTAGTAGGAATACGTCTTTACTTGATAGCATCTACTACTTTGCACAGGACTGAATATTGTTTGTATGACACTCACAGAATTCAATATAGTGTCTAATTTAGTACTTTGGCACAATTTTAATTTGAAATAACCACTACAAACTTGGATACTCTCATCACATTTTGTAGTTTCTAAACTGCATTGCATTGTCTTTAGTACTAGCCATCTGTTTATATACCTTCTTATCTACAAATTTCAACAAAAGATTAATACAAAGAAACACTGTAAAAGTTTAGGATTTAGGAATAAAATTAACTTTTAACTTACTTATGTTTATACTAGATCAAGGATTGGGTTATCTTATTATTGATTTATTCGATCCAAATGTCTTCCATGTAAATATTGAAAAATATTAATTCATTACTTTCTCAGATTACTTGATAATTTTTGTGTAGTAGTCAGCATAGGCACAGGTTGTATAAAGAACTTCAATTATTACCTACATAAACAAATTACTGCTTTCAACTTTATTACCTGAAACTTGCAACAATCAAAATGCAATTTTATATCATATGAATACATTTATTTTAAATTTATTGTTCAATTCATTTATAATTAAATCTTATATTGTTGATGCAACATCCATTAAACTTAAGGAATTATTGTTTGCTCAATTTCATGTAATGTTTCATTCTTCTACAGTACTATTGAATCGACAAGAATAAAAGTGCATACTATTATAAATGTGTATAAATTATTTAAAAAATACCTTTTGGATAAGTATGGCCAAGAAGTACAATTCCTTTATGATGTATGTTCTCCATTTCTTTTGTATACAACTTTTCTTTATTTACTAAAAAAAACTTTTATTATAGACTCATATGTTATATTCTAACATATTGTAGTTTATTAAATGTATCGGGTATTTTTTATTAAATGGATGTGACACACTCTCTGGAAATAGCACAATATACACCATAGTTACAGTGGGCATTTTCACGTCATCTCTCTAGCAAGTTACCAGTTAGTTAACTAAATACAGTTTCCTAGCTGGACACCTATAGTAATTACAGTATGTTATGTGGGTATTTTTACGCCATCTTTTAATAAGATTAGCAAGTTGCGAGTTTTTTAATGTTATAATTACAGATTCCTAGGTGGTTGCGAATAGTAATTACAGTATTCTATATGGGTATTTTTACGCCATCTTTTAATATGACTAGCAAGTTGCGAGTTTTTTAATGTTATAATTACAGTTTCCTAGCTGGGCACCTATAGTAATTACAGTATTCTATATGGGTATTTTTACGCCATCTTTTAATATGACTAGCAAGTTGCGAGTTTTTTAATGTTATGATTACAGTTTCCTAGCTGGGCACCTATAGTAATTACAGTATTCTATATGGGTATTTTTAAGCCATCTTTTAATATGATTAGCAAGTTGCTACTTTTTTAATGTTATAATTACAGTTTCCTAGCTGGGCACCTATAGTAATTACAGTATTCTATATGGGTATTTTTACCCCATCTTTTAATATGACTAGCAAGTTGCTACTTTTTTAATGTTATAATTACAGTTTCCTAGCTGGGCACCTATAGTAATTACAGTATTCTATATGGGTATTTTTAGGCCATCTTTTAATATGACTAGCAAGTTGCGAGTTTTTTAATGTTATGATTACAGTATCCTAGGTGGTTGCGAATAGTAATTACAGTATTCTATGTGGGTATTTTTACGTCCTCTTTTAATATGACTAGCAAGTTGCCAGATTTTTAATGTTATAATTACAGTTTCCTAGCTGGGCACCTATAGTAATTACAGTATTCTATAATGGTATTTTTAGGCCATCTTTTAATATGATTAGCAAGTTGCTACTTTTTTAATGTTATCATTACAGTTTCCTAGCTGGGCACCTATAGTAATGACAGTATTCTATATGGGTATTTTTAGACCATCTTTTAATATGACTAGCAAGTTGCTACTTTTTTAATGTTATAATTACAGTTTCCTAGCTGGGCACCTATAGTAATTACAGTATTCTATATGGGTATTTTTACGCCATCTTTTAATATGATTAACAAGTTGCGAGTTTTTTAATGTTATAATTACAGTTTCCTAGCTGGGCACCTATAGTAATTACAGTATTCTATATATGTATTTTTGCGCCATCTTTTAATAAGTTTAACAAGTTGCGAGTTTTTTAATGTTATGATTACAGATTCCTAGGTGGTTGCGAATAGTAATTACAGTATTCTATATGGGTATTTTTACGCCATCTTTTAATATGACTAGCAAGTTGCCAGTTTTTTAATGTTATAATTACAGTTTCCTAGGTGGGCACCTATAGTAATTACAGTATTCTATATGGGTATTTTTAGGCCATCTTTTAATATGACTAGCAAGTTGCGAGTTTTTTAATGTTATGATTACAGTTTCCTAGGTGGGCACGTATAGTAATTACAGTATTCTATATGGGTATTTTTAGGCCATCTTTTAATTAGATTAGCAAGTTGCTACTTTTTTAATGTTATAATTACAGTGTCCTAGCTGGGCACCTATAGTAATTACAGTATTCTATATGGGTATTTTTAGGCCATCTTTTAATAAGATTAGCAAGTTGCGAGTTTTTTAATGTTAAAATTACAGATTCCTAGGTGGTTGCGTATGTGCCATCTATCAATAAGGATCAAAATATTTCGGGGTAATAATTAAAGTAAATTATAGTTTCCTAGCTGGGCATCTATAGTGATTACAGTATTCTATATGGGTATTTTTAGGCCATCTTTTAATATGATTAGTAAGTTGCTACTTTTTTAATGTTATAATTACAGTTTCCTAGCTGGGCACCTATAGTAATTACAGTATTCTATATGGGTATTTTTACGCCATCTTTTAATATGATTAGCAAGTTGCTACTTTTTTAATGTTATAATTACAGTTTCCTAGCTGGGCACCTATAGTAATTACAGTATTCTATATGGGTATTTTTACGCCATCTTTTAATATGATTAGCAAGTTGCTACTTTTTTAATGTTATAATTACAGTTTCCTAGCTGGGCACCTATAGTACTTACAGTATTCTATATGGGTATTTTTACGCCATCTTTTCATAAGATTAGTAAGTTGCTACTTTTTTAATGTTATAATTACAGTTTCCTAGCTGGGCACCTATAGTAATTACAGTATTCTATATGGGTACTTTTACGCCATCTTTTTATATGATTAACAATTGCGAGTTTTTTAATGTTATAATTACAGGTTCCTAGGTGGTTGCGTATGTGCCATCTATCAATTAGGATCAAAAGATTGTCTTTTGTTGATGGTAATAATTAAACTTAATTACAGTTTCCTAGCTGGGCACGTATAGTCATTACAGCATTCTATATGGGTATTTTTACGCCATCTTTTAATATGATTAACAAGTTGCTAGTTTTTTATTGTTATGATTACAGATTCCTAGGTGGTTGGGTATGTGCCATCTGTCAATAAGGATCAAAAGATTTTCTTTTGTTTGGGGTAATAATTAAACTTAATTACAGTTTCCTAGCTGGGCACGTATAGTAGTTACAGTCTTCTATATGGGTACTTTTACGCCATCTTTTTTTATGATTAGCAAGTTGCGGGTTTTTTTTTTTTTTAATGTTATAATTATAGATTCCTAGGTGGTTGCGTTTGTGCCATCTATCAATAAGGATCAAAAGATTGTCTTTTGTTTATGGTAATAATTAAAGTTAATTACAGTTTCGTAGGTGGGCACGTATAGTCATTACAGTCTTCTATATGGGTACTTTTACGCCATCTTTTTTTATGATTAGCAAGTTGCGGGTTTTTTTTTTTTTTAATGTTATAATTACAGATTCCTAGGTAGTTGTGTATGTGCCATCTATCAATAAGGATCAAAAGATTTTCTTTTGTTTGGGGTAACAATTAAAGTTAATTACAGTTTTCTATAGTAATTACAGTCTTCTATATATTAATATATATAACATTGATAATTAAAATTACATTAGGGTAGGTTTAATTTTCTTCGGGTAGACTAAAATAGCTGGGGTTAGACTAAATTATCTTGGGTTAGACTAAATTATCTTGGGTTAGACTAAGTTATCTTAGGTTAGACTAAATTATCTTGGGTTAGACTAAATTATCTTAGGTTAGACTAAATTATCTTAGGTTAGACTAAATTATCTTAGGTTAGACTAAATTATCTTGGGTTAGACTAAATTGTCTTAGTTTAGACCAAATTGTCTTGGGTTAGACCAAATTATCTTGGGTTAGAACAAAAATTATCTTAGGTTAGACCAAATTATCTTGGGTTAGAACAAAATTATCTTGGGGTAGACTGAATTATCTTAGGTTACACCAAATTATGTGCTGTGTTGTCAGGTTGTGTTGTGTTGTGTTGTGCTAGCAGTTGTGCTGTGCTGTGCTGTGTAGTGCTGTGTTGTGCTGTGCTGTGCTGTGCTGTGCTGTGCTGTGCTGTGCTGTGCCAGGCCAGTGCTGTGCCAGTGCTGTGCTGTGCTGTGCTGTGCTGTGCTGTGCTGTGCTGTGCTGTGCTGTGCTGTGCTGTGCTGTGCTGTGCTGTGCTGTGCCAGGCTGTGCTGTGCTGTGCTGTGCTGTGCTGTGCTGTGCTGTGCTGTGCTGTGCTGTGCTGTGCTGTGCTGTGCTGTGCTGTGCTGTGCTGTGCCAGGCCAGGCTGTGCTGTGCTGTGCTGTGCTGTGCTGTGCTGTGCTGTGCTGTGCTGTGCTGAGCCAGCTGTGCTGTGCCAGGCCAGGCCATGTGCTGTGCCAGGTGCTGTGCTGTGCTGTGCTGTGCTGTGCTGTGCTGTGCCAGGCTGTGCCAGGCTGTGCTGTGCTGTGCTGTGCTGTGCTGTGCTGTGCTGTGCTGTGCTGTGCTGTGCTGTGCTGTGCTGTGCTGTGCTGTGCTGTGCTGTGCTGTGCTGTGCTGTGCTGTGCTGTGCTGTGCTGTGCTGTGCTGTGCCAGGCTGGTGCTGTGCTGTGCTGTGCTGTGCTGTGCTGTGCTTGTGCTGTGCTGTGCTGTGCTGTGCTGTGCTGTGCTGTGCTGCTGTGCTGTGCTGTGCTGTGCTGTGCTGTGCTGTGCTGTGCTGTGCTGTGCTGTGCTGTGCTGTGCCAGCTGTGCTGTGCTGTGCTGTGCTGTGCTGTGCTGTGCTGCTGTGCTGTGCTGTGCTGTGCTGTGCTGTGCTGTGCTGTGCTGTGCTGTGCTGTGGCCAGTGCTGCTGTGCTGTGCTGTGCTGTGCTGTGCTGTGCTGTGCTGTGCTGTGCTGTGCTGTGCTGTGCTGGTGCTGTGCTGTGCTGTGCTGTGCTGTGCTGTGCTGTGCTGTGCTGTGCTGCTGTGCTGTGCTGTGCTGTGCTGTGCTGTGCTGTGCTGTGCTGTGCTGTGTGCTGTGCTGTGCTGTGCTGTGCTGTGCTGTGCTGTGCTGTGCTGTGCTGTGCTGTGCTGTGCTGTGCTGTGCTGTGCTGTGCTGTGCTGTGCTGTGCTGTGCTGTGCTGTGCTGTGCTGTGCTGTGCTGTGCTGTGCTGTGCTGTGCTGTGCTGTGCTGTGCTGTGCTGTGCTGTGCTGTGCTGTGCTGTGCTGTGCTGTGCTGTGCTGTGCTGTGCTGTGCCAGCTGTGCTGTGCTGTGCTGTGCTGTGCCAGCTGTGCTGTGCTGTGCTGTGCTGTGCTGTGCTGTGCTGTGCTGTGCCAGGTGCTGTGCTGTGCTGTGCTGTGCTGTGCTGTGCTGTGCTGTGCTGTGCTGTGCTGTGCTGTGCTGTGCTGTGCTGTGCTGTGCTGTGCTGTGCTGTGCTGTGCTGTGCTGGTGCTGTGCTGTGCTGTGCTGTGCTGTGCTGTGCTGTGCTGTGCTGTGCTGTGCTGTGCTGTGCTGTGTGCTGGTGCTGTGTGCTGTGCTGTGCTGTGCTGTGCTGTGCTGTGCTGTGCTGTGCTGTGCTGTGCTGTGCTGTGCTGTGCTGTGCTGTGCTGTGCTGTGCTGTGCTGTGCTGTGCTGTGCTGTGCCAGGCCAGCTGTGCTGTGTGCTGTGCTGTGCTGCTGTGCTGTGCTGTGCTGTGCTGTGCTGTGCTGTGCTGTGCTGTGCTGTGCTGCTGTGCTGTGCTGTGCTGTGTGCTGTGCTGTGCTGTGCTGCTGTGCTGTGCCGGGTTGCTGTGCTGTGCTGTGCTGTGCTGTGCTGTGCTGTGCTGTGCTGTGCTGTGCTGTGCTGTGCTGTGCTGTGCTGTGCTGTGCTGTGCTGTGCTGTGCTGGTGCTGTGCTGTGCTGTGCTGTGCTGTGCTGTGCTGTGCTGTGCTGTGCTGTGCTGTGCTGTGCTGTGCTGTGCTGTGCTGTGCTGTGCTGTGCTGTGCTGTGCTGTGCTGTGCTGTGCTGTGCTGTGCTGTGCTGTGCTGTGCTGTGCTGTGCTGTGCTGTGCTGTGCTGTGCTGTGCTGTGCTGTGCTGTGCTGTGCTGTGCCAGTGCTGTGCTGTGCTGTGCTGTGCTGTGCTGTGCCAGCTGTGCTGTGCTGTGCTGTGCCAGTTGTGCTGTGCTGTGCTGTGCTGTGCTGTGCTGTGCTGTGCTGTGCTGTGCTGTGCTGTGCTGTGCTGTGCTGTGCTGTGCTGTGCTGTGCTGTGCTGTGCTGTGCTGTGCTGTGCTGTGCTGTGCTGTGCTGTGCTGTGCTGTGCTGTGCTGTGCTGTGCTGTGCTGTGCTGTGCTGTGCTGTGCTGTGCTGTTGTGCTGTGCTGTGCTGTGCTGTGCTGTGCTGTGCTGTGCTGTGCTGTGCTGTGCTGTGCTGTGCTGTGCCAGGTGCTGTGCTGTGCTGTGCTGTGCTGTGCTGTGCTGTGCTGTGCTGTGCTGTGCTGTGCTGTGCTGTGCTGTGCTGTGCTGTGCTGTGCTGTGCTGTGCTGTGCTGTGCTGTGCTGTGCTGTGCTGTGCTGTGCTGTGCTGTGCTGTGCTGTGCTGTGCTGTGCTGTGCTGTGCTGTGCTGGTGCTGTGCTGTGCTGTGCTGTGCTGTGCTGTGCTGTGCTGTGCTGTGCTGTGCTGTGCTGTGCTGTGCTGTGCTGTGCAGCTGCTGTGCTGTGCTGCTGTGCTGTGCTGTGCTGTGCTGTGCTGTGCTGTGCTGTGCTGTGCTGTGCTGTGCTGTGCTGTGCTGTGCTGTGCTGTGCTGTGCTGTGCTGTGCTGTGCTGTGCTGTGCTGTGCTGTGCTGTGCTGTGCTGTGCTGTGCTGTGCTGTGCTGTGCTGTGCTGTGCTGTGCTGTGCTGTGCTGTGCTGTGCTGTGCTGTGCTGTGCTGTGCTGTGCTGTGCTGTGCTGTGCTGTGCTGTGCTGTGCTGTGCTGTGCTGTGCTGTGCTGTGCTGTGCTGTGCTGTGCTGTGCTGTGCTGTGCTGTGCTGTGCTGTGCTGTGCTGTGCTGTGCTGTGCTGTGCTGTGCTGTGCTGTGCTGTGCTGTGCTGTGCTGTGCTGTGCTGTGCTGTGCTGTGCTGTGCTGTGCTGTGCTGTGCTGTGCTGTGCTGTGCTGTGCTGTGCTGTGCTGTGCTGTGCTGTGCTGTGCTGTGCTGTGCTGTGCTGTGCTGTGCTGTGCTGTGCTGTGCTGTGCTGTGCTGTGCTGTGCTGTGCTGTGCTGTGCTGTGCTGTGCTGTGCTGTGCTGTGCTGTGCTGTGCCAGGTTGTGCTGTGCTGTGCTGTGCTGTGCTGTGCTGTGCTGTGCTGTGCTGTGCTGTGCTGTGCTGTGCTGTGCTGTGCTGTGCTGTGCTGTGCTGTGCTGTGCTGTGCTGTGCTGTGCTGTGCTGTGCTGTGCTGTGCTGTGCTGTGCTGTGCTGTGCTGTGCTGTGCTGTGCTGTGCTGTGCTGTGCTGTGCTGTGCTGTGCTGTGCTGTGCTGTGCTGTGCTGTGCTGTGCTGTGCTGTGCTGTGCTGTGCTGTGCTGTGCTGTGCTGTGCTGTGCTGTGCTGTGCTGTGCTGTGCTGTGCTGTGCTGTGCTGTGCTGTGCTGTGCTGTGCTGTGCTGTGCTGTGCTGTGCTGTGCTGTGCTGTGCTGTGCTGTGCTGTGCTGTGCTGTGCTGTGCTGTGCTGTGCTGTGCTGTGCTGTGCTGTGCTGTGCTGTGCTGTGCTGTGCTGTGCTGTGCTGTGCTGTGCTGTGCTGTGCTGTGCTGTGCTGTGCTGTGCTGTGCTGTGCTGTGCTGTGCTGTGCTGTGCTGTGCTGTGCTGTGCTGTGCTGTGCTGTGCTGTGCTGTGCTGTGCTGTGCTGTGCTGTGCTGTGCTGTGCTGTGCTGTGCTGTGCTGTGCTGTGCTGTGCTGTGCTGTGCTGTGCTGTGCTGTGCTGTGCTGTGCTGTGCTGTGCTGTGCTGTGCTGTGCTGTGCTGTGCCAGTGCTGTGCTGTGCTGTGCTGTGCTGTGCTGTGCTGTGCTGTGCTGTGCTGTGCTGTGCTGTGCTGTGCTGTGCTGTGCTGTGCTGTGCTGTGCTGTGCTGTGCTGTGCTGTGCTGTGCTGTGCTGTGCTGTGCTGTGCTGTGCTGTGCTGTGCTGTGCTGTGCTGTGCTGTGCTGTGCTGTGCTGTGCTGTGCTGTGCTGTGCTGTGCTGTGCTGTGCTGTGCTGTGCTGTGCTGTGCTGTGCTGTGCTGTGCTGTGCTGTGCTGTGCTGTGCTGTGCTGTGCTGTGCTGTGCTGTGCTGTGCTGTGCCAGTTGTGCTGTGCTGTGCTGTGCTGTGCTGTGCTGTGCTGTGCTGTGCTGTGCTGTGCTGTGCTGTGCTGTGCTGTGCTGTGCTGTGCTGTGCTGTGCTGTGCTGTGCTGTGCTGTGCTGTGCTGTGCTGTGCTGTGCTGTGCTGTGCTGTGCTGTGCTGTGCTGTGCTGTGCTGTGCTGTGCTGTGCTGTGCTGTGCTGTGCTGTGCTGTGCTGTGCTGTGCTGTGCTGTGCTGTGCTGTGCTGTGCTGTGCTGTGCTGTGCTGTGCTGTGCTGTGCTGTGCTGTGCTGTGCTGTGCTGTGCTGTGCTGTGCTGTGCTGTGCTGTGCTGTGCTGTGCTGTGCTGTGCTGTGCTGTGCTGTGCTGTGCTGTGCTGTGCTGTGCTGTGCTGTGCTGTGCTGTGCTGTGCTGTGCTGTGCTGTGCTGTGCTGTGCTGTGCTGTGCTGTGCTGTGCTGTGCTGTGCTGTGCTGTGCTGTGCTGTGCTGTGCTGTGCTGTGCTGTGCTGTGCTGTGCTGTGCTGTGCTGTGCTGTGCTGTGCTGTGCTGTGCTGTGCTGTGCTGTGCTGTGCTGTGCTGTGCTGTGCTGTGCTGTGCTGTGCTGTGCTGTGCTGTGCTGTGCTGTGCTGTGCTGTGCTGTGCTGTGCCAGGCTGTGCTGTGCTGTGCTGTGCTGTGCTGTGCTGTGCTGTGCTGTGCTGTGCTGTGCTGTGCTGTGCTGTGCTGTGCTGTGCTGTGCTGTGCTGTGCTGTGCTGTGCTGTGCTGTGCTGTGCTGTGCTGTGCTGTGCTGTGCTGTGCTGTGCTGTGCTGTGCTGTGCTGTGCTGTGCTGTGCTGTGCTGTGCTGTGCTGTGCTGTGCTGTGCTGTGCTGTGCTGTGCTGTGCTGTGCTGTGCCAGGCCAGTGCTGTGCTGTGCTGTGCTGTGCTGTGCTGTGCTGTGCTGTGCTGTGCTGTGCTGTGCTGTGCTGTGCTGTGCTGTGCTGTGCTGTGCTGTGCTGTGCTGTGCTGTGCTGTGCTGTGCTGTGCTGTGCTGTGCTGTGCTGTGCTGTGCTGTGCTGTGCTGTGCTGTGCTGTGCTGTGCTGTGCTGTGCTGTGCTGTGCTGTGCTGTGCTGTGCTGTGCTGTGCTGTGCTGTGCTGTGCTGTGCTGTGCTGTGCTGTGCTGTGCTGTGCTGTGCTGTGCTGTGCTGTGCTGTGCTGTGCTGTGCTGTGCTGTGCTGTGCTGTGCTGTGCTGTGCTGTGCTGTGCTGTGCTGTGCTGTGCTGTGCTGTGCTGTGCTGTGCTGTGCTGTGCTGTGCTGTGCTGTGCTGTGCTGTGCTGTGCTGTGCTGTGCTGTGCTGTGCTGTGCTGTGCTGTGCTGTGCTGTGCTGTGCTGTGCTGTGCTGTGCTGTGCTGTGCTGTGCTGTGCTGTGCTGTGCTGTGCTGTGCTGTGCTGTGCTGTGCTGTGCTGTGCTGTGCTGTGCTGTGCTGTGCTGTGCTGTGCTGTGCTGTGCTGGTGCTGTGCTGTGCTGTGCTGTGCTGTGCTGTGCTGTGCTGTGCTGTGCTGTGCTGTGCTGTGCTGTGCTGTGCTGTGCTGTGCTGTGCTGTGCTGTGCTGTGCTGTGCTGTGCTGTGCTGTGCTGTGCTGTGCTGTGCTGTGCTGTGCTGTGCTGTGCTGTGCTGTGCTGTGCTGTGCTGTGCTGTGCTGTGCTGTGCTGTGCTGTGCTGTGCTGTGCTGTGCTGTGCTGTGCTGTGCTGTGCTGTGCTGTGCTGTGCTGTGCTGTGCTGTGCTGTGCTGTGCTGTGCTGTGCTGTGCTGTGCTGTGCTGTGCTGTGCTGTGCTGTGCTGTGCTGTGCTGTGCTGTGCTGTGCTGTGCTGTGCTGTGCTGTGCTGTGCTGTGCTGTGCTGTGCTGTGCTGTGCTGTGCTGTGCTGTGCTGTGCTGTGCTGTGCTGTGCTGTGCTGTGCTGTGCTGTGCTGTGCTGTGCTGTGCTGTGCTGTGCTGTGCTGTGCTGTGCTGTGCTGTGCTGTGCTGTGCTGTGCTGTGCTGTGCTGTGCTGTGCTGTGCTGTGCTGTGCTGTGCTGTGCTGTGCTGTGCTGTGCTGTGCTGTGCTGTGCTGTGCTGTGCTGTGCTGTGCTGTGCTGTGCTGTGCTGTGCTGTGCTGTGCTGTGCTGTGCTGTGCTGTGCTGTGCTGTGCTGTGCTGTGCTGTGCTGTGCTGTGCTGTGCTGTGCTGTGTGCTGTGCTGTGCTGTGCTGTGCTGTGCTGTGCTGTGCTGTGCTGTGCTGTGCTGTGCTGTGCTGTGCTGTGCTGTGCTGTGCTGTGCTGTGCTGTGCTGTGCTGTGCTGTGCTGTGCTGTGCTGTGCTGTGCTGTGCTGTGCTGTGCTGTGCTGTGCTGTGCTGTGCTGTGCTGTGCTGTGCTGTGCTGTGCTGTGCTGTGCTGTGCTGTGCTGTGCTGTGCTGTGCTGTGCTGTGCTGTGCTGTGCTGTGCTGTGCTGTGCTGTGCTGTGCTGTGCTGTGCTGTGCTGTGCTGTGCTGTGCTGTGCTGTGCTGTGCTGTGCTGTGCTGTGCTGTGCTGTGCTGTGCTGTGCTGTGCTGTGCTGTGCTGTGCTGTGCTGTGCTGTGCTGTGCTGTGCTGTGCTGTGCTGTGCTGTGCTGTGCTGTGCTGTGCTGTGCTGTGCTGTGCTGTGCTGTGCCAGCTGTGCTGTGCCAGGCCAGGCCAGGCTGCTGTGCTGTGCTGTGCTGTGCTGTGCTGTGCTGTGCTGTGCTGTGCTGTGCTGTGCTGTGCTGTGCTGTGCTGTGCTGTGCTGTGCTGTGCTGTGCTGTGCTGTGCTGTGCTGTGCTGTGCTGTGCTGTGCTGTGCTGTGCTGTGCTGTGCTGTGCTGTGCTGTGCTGTGCCAGGCTGTGCTGTGCTGTGCTGTGTGCTGTGCTGTGCTGTGCTGTGCTGTGCTGTGCTGTGCTGTGCTGTGCTGTGCTGTGCTGTGCTGTGCTGTGCTGTGCTGTGCTGTGCTGTGCTGTGCTGTGCTGTGCTGTGCTGTGCTGTGCTGTGCTGTGCTGTGCTGTGCTGTGCTGTGCTGTGCTGTGCTGTGCTGTGCTGTGCTGTGCTGTGCTGTGCTGTGCTGTGCTGTGCTGTGCTGTGCTGTGCTGTGCTGTGCTGTGCTGTGCTGTGCTGTGCTGTGCTGTGCTGTGCTGTGCTGTGCTGTGCTGTGCTGTGCTGTGCTGTGCTGTGCTGTGCTGTGCTGTGCTGTGCTGTGCTGTGCTGTGCTGTGCTGTGCTGTGCTGTGCTGTGCTGTGCTGTGCTGTGCTGTGCTGTGCTGTGCTGTGCTGTGCTGTGCTGTGCTGTGCTGTGCTGTGCTGTGCTGTGCTGTGCTGTGCTGTGCTGTGCTGTGCTGTGCTGTGCTGTGCTGTGCTGTGCTGTGCTGTGCTGTGCTGTGCTGTGCTGTGCTGTGCTGTGCTGTGCTGTGCTGTGCTGTGCTGTGCTGTGCTGTGCTGTGCTGTGCTGTGCTGTGCTGTGCTGTGCTGTGCTGTGCTGTGCTGTGCTGTGCTGTGCTGTGCTGTGCTGTGCTGTGCTGTGCTGTGCTGTGCTGTGCTGTGCTGTGCTGTGCTGTGCTGTGCTGTGCTGTGCTGTGCTGTGCTGTGCTGTGCTGTGCTGTGCTGTGCTGTGCTGTGCTGGTGCTGTGCTGTGCTGTGCTGTGCTGTGCTGTGCTGTGCTGTGCTGTGCTGTGCTGTGCTGTGCTGTGCTGTGCTGTGCTGTGCTGTGCTGTGCTGTGCTGTGCTGTGCTGTGCTGTGCTGTGCTGTGCTGTGCTGTGCTGTGCTGTGCTGTGCTGTGCTGTGCTGTGCTGTGCTGTGCTGTGCTGTGCTGTGCTGTGCTGTGCTGTGCTGTGCTGTGCTGTGCTGTGCTGTGCTGTGCTGTGCTGTGCTGTGCTGTGCTGTGCTGTGCTGTGCTGTGCTGTGCTGTGCTGTGCTGTGCTGTGCTGTGCTGTGCTGTGCTGTGCTGTGCTGTGCTGTGCTGTGCTGTGCTGTGCTGTGCTGTGCTGTGCTGTGCTGTGCCAGTTGTGCTGTGCTGTGCTGTGCTGTGCTGTGCTGTGCTGTGCTGTGCTGTGCTGTGCTGTGCTGTGCTGTGCTGTGCTGTGCTGTGCTGTGCTGTGCTGTGCTGTGCTGTGCTGTGCTGTGCTGTGCTGTGCTGTGCTGTGCTGTGCTGTGCTGTGCTGTGCTGTGCTGTGCTGTGCTGTGCTGTGCTGTGCTGTGCTGTGCTGTGCTGTGCTGTGCTGTGCTGTGCTGTGCTGTGCTGTGCTGTGCTGTGCTGTGCTGTGCTGTGCTGTGCTGTGCTGTGCTGTGCTGTGCTGTGCTGTGCTGTGCTGTGCTGTGCTGTGCTGTGCTGTGCTGTGCTGTGCTGTGCTGTGCTGTGCTGTGCTGTGCTGTGCTGTGCTGTGCTGTGCTGTGCTGTGCTGTGCTGTGCTGTGCTGTGCTGTGCTGTGCTGTGCTGTGCTGTGCTGTGCTGTGCTGTGCTGTGCTGTGCTGTGCTGTGCTGTGCTGTGCTGTGCTGTGCTGTGCTGTGCTGTGCTGTGCTGTGCTGTGCTGTGCTGTGCTGTGCTGTGCTGTGCTGTGCTGTGCTGTGCTGTGCTGTGCTGTGCTGTGCTGTGCTGTGCTGTGCTGTGCTGTGCTGTGCTGTGCTGTGCTGTGCTGTGCTGTGCTGTGCTGTGCTGTGCTGTGCTGTGCTGTGCTGTGCTGTGCTGTGCTGTGCTGTGCTGTGCTGTGCTGTGCTGTGCTGTGCTGTGCTGTGCTGTGCTGTGCTGTGCTGTGCTGTGCTGTGCTGTGCTGTGCTGTGCTGTGCTGTGCTTGTGCTGTGCTGTGCTGTGCTGTGCTGTGCTGTGCTGTGCTGTGCTGTGCTGTGCTGTGCTGTGCTGTGCTGTGCTGTGCTGTGCTGTGCTGTGCTGTGCTGTGCTGTGCTGTGCTGTGCTGTGCTGTGCTGTGCTGTGCTGTGCTGTGCTGTGCTGTGCTGTGCTGTGCTGTGCTGTGCTGTGCTGTGCTGTGCTGTGCTGTGCTGTGCTGTGCTGTGCTGTGCTGGTGCTGTGCTGTGCTGTGCTGTGCTGTGCTGTGCTGTGCTGTGCTGTGCTGTGCTGTGCTGTGCTGTGCTGTGCTGTGCTGTGCTGTGCTGTGCTGTGCTGTGCTGTGCTGTGCTGTGCTGTGCTGTGCTGTGCTGTGCTGTGCTGTGCTGTGCTGTGCTGTGCTGTGCTGTGCTGTGCTGTGCTGTGCTGTGCTGTGCTGTGCTGTGCTGTGCTGTGCTGTGCTGTGCTGTGCTGTGCTGTGCTGTGCTGTGCTGTGCTGTGCTGTGCTGTGCTGTGCTGTGCTGTGCTGTGCTGTGCTGTGCTGTGCTGTGCTGTGCTGTGCTGTGCTGTGCTGTGCTGTGCTGTGCTGTGCTGTGCTGTGCTGTGCTGTGCTGTGCTGTGCTGTGCTGTGCTGTGCTGTGCTGTGCTGTGCTGTGCTGTGCTGTGCTGTGCTGTGCTGTGCTGTGCTGTGCTGTGCTGTGCTGTGCTGTGCTGTGCTGTGCTGTGCTGTGCTGTGCTGTGCTGTGCTGTGCTGTGCTGTGCTGTGCTGTGCTGTGCTGTGCTGTGCTGTGCTGTGCTGTGCTGTGCTGTGCTGTGCTGTGCTGTGCTGTGCTGTGCTGTGCTGTGCTGTGCTGTGCTGTGCTGTTGTGCTGTGCTGTGCTGTGCTGTGCTGTGCTGTGCTGTGCTGTGCTGTGCTGTGCTGTGCTGTGCTGTGCTGTGCTGTGCTGTGCTGTGCTGTGCTGTGCTGTGCTGTGCTGTGCTGTGCTGTGCTGTGCTGTGCTGTGCTGTGCTGTGCTGTGCTGTGCTGTGCTGTGCTGTGCTGTGCTGTGCTGTGCTGTGCTGTGCTGTGCTGTGCTGTGCTGTGCTGTGCTGTGCTGTGCTGTGCTGTGCTGTGCTGTGCTGTGCTGTGCTGTGCTGTGCTGTGCTGTGCTGTGCTGTGCTGCTGTGCTGTGCTGTGCTGTGCTGTGCTGTGCTGTGCTGTGCTGTGCTGTGCTGTGCTGTGCTGTGCTGTGCTGTGCTGTGCTGTGCTGTGCTGTGCTGTGCTGTGCTGTGCTGTGCTGTGCTGTGCTGTGCTGTGCTGTGCTGTGCTGTGCTGTGCTGTGCTGTGCTGTGCTGTGCTGTGCTGTGCTGTGCTGTGCTGTGCTGTGCTGTGCTGTGCTGTGCTGTGCTGTGCTGTGCTGTGCTGTGCTGTGCTGTGCTGTGCTGTGCTGTGCTGTGCTGTGCTGTGCTGTGCTGTGCTGTGCTGTGCTGTGCTGTGCTGTGCTGTGCTGTGCTGTGCTGTGCTGTGCTGTGCTGTGCTGTGCTGTGCTGTGCTGTGCTGTGTGCTGTGCTGTGCTGTGCTGTGCTGTGCTGTGCTGTGCTGTGCTGTGCTGTGCTGTGCTGTGCTGTGCTGTGCTGTGCTGTGCTGTGCTGTGCTGTGCTGTGCTGTGCTGTGCTGTGCTGTGCTGTGCTGTGCTGTGCTGTGCTGTGCTGTGCTGTGCTGTGCTGTGCTGTGCTGTGCTGTGCTGTGCTGTGCTGTGCTGTGCTGTGCTGTGCTGTGCTGTGCTGTGCTGTGCTGTGCTGTGCTGTGCTGTGCTGTGCTGTGCTGTGCTGTGCTGTGCTGTGCTGTGCTGTGCTGTGCTGTGCTGTGCTGTGCTGTGCTGTGCTGTGCTGTGCTGTGCTGTGCTGTGCTGTGCTGTGCTGTGCTGTGCTGTGCTGTGCTGTGCTGTGCTGTGCTGTGCCAGGCTGTGCTGTGCTGTGCTGTGCTGTGCTGTGCTGTGCTGTGCTGTGCTGTGCTGTGCTGTGCTGTGCTGTGCTGTGCTGTGCTGTGCTGTGCTGTGCTGTGCTGTGCTGTGCTGTGCCAGTGCTGTGCTGTGCTGTGCTGTGCTGTGCTGTGCTGTGCTGTGCTGTGCTGTGCTGTGCTGTGCTGTGCTGTGCTGTGCTGTGCTGTGCTGTGCTGTGCTGTGCTGTGCTGTGCTGTGCTGTGCTGTGCTGTGCTGTGCTGTGCTGTGCTGTGCTGTGCTGTGCTGTGCTGTGCCAGCTGTGCTGTGCTGTGCTGTGCTGTGCTGTGCTGTGCTGTGCTGTGCTGTGCTGTGCTGTGCTGTGCTGTGCTGTGCTGTGCTGTGCTGTGCTGTGCTGTGCTGTGCTGTGCTGTGCTGTGCTGTGCTGTGCTGTGCTGTGCTGTGCTGTGCTGTGCTGTGCTGTGCTGTGCTGTGCTGTGCTGTGCTGTGCTGTGCTGTGCTGTGCTGTGCTGTGCTGTGCTGTGCTGTGCTGTGCTGTGCTGTGCTGTGCTGTGCTGTGCTGTGCTGTGCTGTGCTGTGCTGTGCTGTGCTGTGCTGTGCTGTGCTGTGCTGTGCTGTGCTGTGCTGTGCTGTGCTGTGCTGTGCTGTGCTGTGCTGTGCTGTGCTGTGCTGTGCTGTGCTGTGCTGTGCTGTGCTGTGCTGTGCTGTGCTGTGCTGTGCTGTGCTGTGCTGTGCTGTGCTGTGCTGTGCTGTGCTGTGCTGTGCTGTGCTGTGCTGTGCTGTGCTGTGCTGTGCTGTGCTGTGCTGTGCTGTGCTGTGCTGTGCTGTGCTGTGCTGTGCTGTGCTGTGCTGTGCTGTGCTGTGCTGTGCTGTGCTGTGCTGTGCTGTGCTGTGCTGTGCTGTGCTGTGCTGTGCTGTGCTGTGCTGTGCTGTGCTGTGCTGTGCTGTGCTGTGCTGTGCTGTGCTGTGCTGTGCTGTGCTGTGCTGTGCTGTGCTGTGCTGTGCTGTGCTGTGCTGTGCTGTGCTGTGCTGTGCTGTGCTGTGCTGTGCTGTGCTGTGCTGTGCTGTGCTGTGCTGTGCTGTGCTGTGCTGTGCTGTGCTGTGCTGTGCTGTGCTGTGCTGTGCTGTGCTGTGCTGTGCTGTGCTGTGCTGTGCTGTGCTGTGCTGTGCTGTGCTGTGCTGTGCTGTGCTGTGCTGTGCTGTGCTGTGCTGTGCTGTGCTGTGCTGTGCTGTGCTGTGCTGTGCTGGTGCTGTGCTGTGCTGTGCTGTGCTGTGCTGTGCTGTGCTGTGCTGTGCTGTGCTGTGCTGTGCTGTGCTGTGCTGTGCTGTGCTGTGCTGTGCTGTGCTGTGCTGTGCTGTGCTGTGCTGTGCTGTGCTGTGCTGTGCTGTGCTGTGCTGTGCTGTGCTGTGCTGTGCTGTGCTGTGCTGTGCTGTGCTGTGCTGTGCTGTGCTGTGCTGTGCTGTGCTGTGCTGTGCTGTGCTGTGCTGTGCTGTGCTGTGCTGTGCTGTGCTGTGCTGTGCTGTGCTGTGCTGTGCTTGTGCTGTGCTGTGCTGTGCTGTGCTGTGCTGTGCTGTGCTGTGCTGTGCTGTGCTGTGCTGTGCTGTGCTGTGCTGTGCTGTGCTGTGCTGTGCTGTGCTGTGCTGTGCTGTGCTGTGCTGTGCTGTGCTGTGCTGTGCTGTGCTGTGCTGTGCTGTGCTGTGCTGTGCTGTGCTGTGCTGTGCTGTGCTGTGCTGTGCTGTGCTGTGCTGTGCTGTGCTGTGCTGTGCTGTGCTGTGCTGTGCTGTGCTGTGCTGTGCTGTGCTGTGCTGTGCTGTGCTGTGCTGTGCTGTGCTGTGCTGTGCTGTGCTGTGCTGTGCTGTGCTGTGCTGTGCTGTGCTGTGCTGTGCTGTGCTGTGCTGTGCTGTGCTGTGCTGTGCTGTGCTGTGCTGTGCTGTGCTGTGCTGTGCTGTGCTGTGCTGTGCTGTGCTGTGCTGTGCTGTGCTGTGCTGTGCTGTGCTGTGCTGTGCTGTGCTGTGCTGTGCTGTGCCAGCTGTGCTGTGCTGTGCTGTGCTGTGCTGTGCTGTGCTGTGCTGTGCTGTGCTGTGCTGTGCTGGTGCTGTGCTGTGCTGTGCTGTGCTGTGCTGTGCTGTGCTGTGCTGTGCTGTGCTGTGCTGTGCTGTGCTGTGCTGTGCTGTGCTGTGCTGTGCTGTGCTGTGCTGTGCTGTGCTGTGCTGTGCTGTGCTGTGCTGTGCTGTGCTGTGCTGTGCTGTGCTGTGCTGTGCTGTGCTGTGCTGTGCTGTGCTGTGCTGTGCTGTGCTGTGCTGTGCTGTGCTGTGCTGTGCTGTGCTGTGCTGTGCTGTGCTGTGCTGTGCTGTGCTGTGCTGTGCTGTGCTGTGCTGTGCTGTGCTGTGCTGTGCTGTGCTGTGCTGTGCTGTGCTGTGCTGTGCTGTGCTGTGCTGTGCTGTGCTGTGCTGTGCTGTGCTGTGCTGTGCTGTGCTGTGCTGTGCTGTGCTGTGCTGTGCTGTGCTGTGCTGTGCTGTGCTGTGCTGTGCTGTGCTGTGCTGTGCTGTGCTGTGCTGTGCTGTGCTGTGCTGTGCTGTGCTGTGCTGTGCTGTGCTGTGCTGTGCTGTGCTGTGCTGTGCTGTGCTGTGCTGTGCTGTGCTGTGCTGTGCTGTGCTGTGCTGTGCTGTGCTGTGCTGTGCTGTGCTGTGCTGTGCTGTGCTGTGCTGTGCTGTGCTGTGCTGTGCTGTGCTGTGCTGTGCTGTGCTGTGCTGTGCTGTGCTGTGCTGTGCTGTGCTGTGCTGTGCTGTGCTGTGCTGTGCTGTGCTGTGCTGTGCTGTGCTGTGCTGTGCTGTGCTGTGCTGTGCTGTGCTGTGCTGTGCTGTGCTGTGCTGTGCTGTGCTGTGCTGTGCTGTGCTGTGCTGTGCTGTGCTGTGCTGTGCTGTGCTGTGCTGTGCTGTGCTGTGCTGTGCTGTGCTGTGCTGTGCTGTGCTGTGCTGTGCTGTGCTGTGCTGTGCTGTGCTGTGCTGTGCTGTGCTGTGCTGTGCTGTGCTGTGCTGTGCTGTGCTGCTGTGCTGTGCTGTGCTGTGCTGTGCTGTGCTGTGCTGTGCTGTGCTGTGCTGTGCTGTGCTGTGCTGTGCTGTGCTGTGCTGTGCTGTGCTGTGCTGTGCTGTGCTGTGCTGTGCTGTGCTGTGCTGTGCTGTGCTGTGCTGTGCTGTGCTGTGCTGTGCTGTGCTGTGCTGTGCTGTGCTGTGCTGTGCTGTGCTGTGCTGTGCTGTGCTGTGCTGTGCTGTGCTGTGCTGTGCTGTGCTGTGCTGTGCTGTGCTGTGCTGTGCTGTGCTGTGCTGTGCTGTGCTGTGCTGTGCTGTGCTGTGCTGTGCTGTGCTGTGCTGTGCTGTGCTGTGCTGTGCTGTGCTGTGCTGTGCTGTGCTGTGCTGTGCTGTGCTGTGCTGTGCTGTGCTGTGCTGTGCTGTGCTGTGCTGTGCTGTGCTGTGCTGTGCTGTGCTGTGCTGTGCTGTGCTGTGCTGTGCTGTGCTGTGCTGTGCTGTGCTGTGCTGTGCTGTGCTGTGCTGTGCTGTGCTGTGCTGTGCTGTGCTGTGCTGTGCTGTGCTGTGCTGTGCTGTGCTGTGCTGTGCTGTGCTGTGCTGCCAGTGCTGTGCTGTGCTGTGCTGTGCTGTGCTGTGCTGTGCTGTGCTGTGCTGTGCTGTGCTGTGCTGTGCTGTGCTGTGCTGTGCTGTGCTGTGCTGTGCTGTGCTGTGCTGTGCTGTGCTGTGCTGTGCTGTGCTGTGCTGTGCTGTGCTGTGCTGTGCTGTGCTGTGCTGTGCTGTGCTGTGCTGTGCTGTGCTGTGCTGTGCTGTGCTGTGCCAGTTGTGCTGTGCTGTGCTGTGCTGTGCTGTGCTGTGCTGTGCTGTGCTGTGCTGTGCTGTGCTGTGCTGTGCTGTGCTGTGCTGTGCTGTGCTGTGCTGTGCTGTGCTGTGCTGTGCTGTGCTGTGCTGTGCTGTGCTGTGCTGTGCTGTGCTGTGCTGTGCTGTGCTGTGCTGTGCTGTGCTGTGCTGTGCTGTGCTGTGCTGTGCTGTGCTGTGCTGTGCTGTGCTGTGCTGTGCTGTGCTGTGCTGTGCTGTGCTGTGCTGTGCTGTGCTGTGCTGTGCTGTGCTGTGCTGTGCTGTGCTGTGCTGTGCTGTGCTGTGCTGTGCTGTGCTGTGCTGTGCTGTGCTGTGCTGTGCTGTGCTGTGCTGTGCTGTGCTGTGCTGGTGCTGTGCTGTGCTGTGCTGTGCTGTGCTGTGCTGTGCTGTGCTGTGCTGTGCTGTGCTGTGCTGTGCTGTGCTGTGCTGTGCTGTGCTGTGCTGTGCTGTGCTGTGCTGTGCTGTGCTGTGCTGTGCTGTGCTGTGCTGTGCTGTGCTGTGCTGTGCTGTGCTGTGCTGTGCTGTGCTGTGCTGTGCTGTGCTGTGCTGTGCTGTGCTGTGCTGTGCTGTGCTGTGCTGTGCTGTGCTGTGCTGTGCTGTGCTGTGCTGTGCTGTGCTGTGCTGTGCTGTGCTGTGCTGTGCTGTGCTGTGCTGTGCTGTGCTGTGCTGTGCTGTGCTGTGCTGTGCTGTGCTGTGCTGTGCTGTGCTGTGCTGTGCTGTGCTGTGCTGTGCTGTGCTGTGCTGTGCTGTGCTGTGCTGTGCTGTGCTGTGCTGTGCTGTGCTGTGCTGTGCTGTGCTGTGCTGTGCTGTGCTGTGCTGTGCTGTGCTGTGCTGTGCTGTGCTGTGCTGTGCTGTGCTGTGCTGTGCTGTGCTGTGCTGTGCTGTGCTGTGCTGTGCTGTGCTGTGCTGTGCTGTGCTGTGCTGTGCTGTGCTGTGCTGTGCTGTGCTGTGCTGTGCTGTGCTGTGCTGTGCTGTGCTGTGCTGTGCTGTGCTGTGCTGTGCTGTGCTGTGCTGTGCTGTGCTGTGCTGTGCTGTGCTGTGCTGTGCTGTGCTGTGCTGTGCTGTGCTGTGCTGTGCTGTGCTGTGCTGTGCTGTGCTGTGCTGTGCTGTGCTGTGCTGTGCTGTGCTGTGCTGTGCTGTGCTGTGCTGTGCTGTGCTGTGCTGTGCTGTGCTGTGCTGTGCTGTGCTGTGCTGTGCTGTGCTGTGCTGTGCTGTGCTGTGCTGTGCTGTGCTGTGCTGTGCTGTGCTGTGCTGTGCTGTGCTGTGCTGTGCTGTGCTGTGCTGTGCTGTGCTGTGCTGTGCTGTGCTGTGCTTGTGCTGTGCTGTGCTGTGCTGTGCTGTGCTGTGCTGTGCTGTGCTGTGCTGTGCTGTGCTGTGCTGTGCTGTGCTGTGCTGTGCTGTGCTGTGCTGTGCTGTGCTGTGCTGTGCTGTGCTGTGCTGTGCTGTGCTGTGCTGTGCTGTGCTGTGCTGTGCTGTGCTGTGCTGTGCTGTGCTGTGCTGTGCTGTGCTGTGCTGTGCTGTGCTGTGCTGTGCTGTGCTGTGCTGTGCTGTGCTGTGCTGTGCTGTGCTGTGCTGTGCTGTGCTGTGCTGTGCTGTGCTGTGCTGTGCTGTGCTGTGCTGTGCTGTGCTGTGCTGTGCTGTGCTGTGCTGTGCTGTGCTGTGCTGTGCTGTGCTGTGCTGTGCTGTGCTGTGCTGTGCTGTGCTGTGCTGTGCTGTGCTGTGCTGTGCTGTGCTGTGCTGTGCTGTGCTGTGCTGTGCTGTGCTGTGCTGTGCTGTGCTGTGCTGTGCTGTGCTGTGCTGTGCTGTGCTGTGCTGTGCTGTGCTGTGCTGTGCTGTGCTGTGCTGTGCTGTGCTGTGCTGTGCTGTGCTGTGCTGTGCTGTGCTGTGCTGTGCTGTGCTGTGCTGTGCTGTGCTGTGCTGTGCTGTGCTGTGCTGTGCTGTGCTGTGCTGTGCTGTGCTGTGCTGTGCTGTGCTGTGCTGTGCTGTGCTGTGCTGTGCTGTGCTGTGCTGTGCTGTGCTGTGCTGTGCTGTGCTGTGCTTGTGCTGTGCTGTGCTGTGCTGTGCTGTGCTGTGCTGTGCTGTGCTGTGCTGTGCTGTGCTGTGCTGTGCTGTGCTGTGCTGTGCTGTGCTGTGCTGTGCTGTGCTGTGCTGTGCTGTGCTGTGCTGTGCTGTGCCAGTGCTGTGCTGTGCTGTGCTGTGCTGTGCTGTGCTGTGCTGTGCTGTGCTGTGCTGTGCTGTGCTGTGCTGTGCTGTGCTGTGCTGTGCTGTGCTGTGCTGTGCTGTGCTGTGCTGTGCTGTGCTGTGCTGTGCTGTGCTGTGCTGTGCTGTGCTGTGCTGTGCTGTGCTGTGCTGTGCTGTGCTGTGCTGTGCTGTGCTGTGCTGTGCTGTGCTGTGCTGTGCTGTGCTGTGCTGTGCTGTGCTGTGCTGTGCTGTGCTGTGCTGTGCTGTGCTGTGCTGTGCTGTGCTGTGCTGTGCTGTGCTGTGCTGTGCTGTGCTGTGCTGTGCTGTGCTGTGCTGTGCTGTGCTGTGCTGTGCTGTGCTGTGCTTGTGCTGTGCTGTGCTGTGCTGTGCTGTGCTGTGCTGTGCTGTGCTGTGCTGTGCTGTGCTGTGCTGTGCTGTGCTGTGCTGTGCTGTGCTGTGCTGTGCTGTGCTGTGCTGTGCTGTGCTGTGCTGTGCTGTGCTGTGCTGTGCTGTGCTGTGCTGTGCTGTGCTGTGCTGTGCTGTGCTGTGCTGTGCTGTGCTGTGCTGTGCTGTGCTGTGCTGTGCTGTGCTGTGCTGTGCTGTGCTGTGCTGTGCTGTGCTGTGCTGTGCTGTGCTGTGCTGTGCTGTGCTGTGCTGTGCTGTGCTGTGCTGTGCTGTGCTGTGCTGTGCTGTGCTGTGCTGTGCTGTGCTGTGCTGTGCTGTGCTGTGCTGTGCTGTGCTGTGCTGTGCTGTGCTGTGCTGTGCTGTGCTGTGCTGTGCTGTGCTGTGCTGTGCTGTGCTGTGCTGTGCTGTGCTGTGCTGTGCTGTGCTGTGCTGTGCTGTGCTGTGCTGTGCTGTGCCAGTGCCAGTGCTGTGCTGTGCTGTGCTGTGCTGTGCTGTGCTGTGCTGTGCTGTGCTGTGCTGTGCTGTGCTGTGCTGTGCTGTGCTGTGCTGTGCTGTGCTGTGCTGTGCTGTGCTGTGCTGTGCTGTGCTGTGCTGTGCTGTGCTGTGCTGTGCTGTGCTGTGCTGTGCTGTGCTGTGCTGTGCTGTGCTGTGCTGTGCTGTGCTGTGCTGTGCTGTGCTGTGCTGTGCTGTGCTGTGCTGTGCTGTGCTGTGCTGTGCTGTGCTGTGCTGTGCTGTGCTGTGCTGTGCTGTGCTGTGCTGTGCTGTGCTGTGCTGTGCTGTGCTGTGCTGTGCTGTGCTGTGCTGTGCTGTGCTGTGCTGTGCTGTGCTGTGCTGTGCTGTGCTGTGCTGTGCTGTGCTGTGCTGTGCTGTGCTGTGCTGTGCTGTGCTGTGCTGTGCTGTGCTGTGCTGTGCTGTGCTGTGCTGTGCTGTGCTGTGCTGTGCTGTGCTGTGCTGTGCTGTGCTGTGCTGTGCTGTGCTGTGCTGTGCTGTGCTGTGCTGTGCTGTGCTGTGCTGTGCTGTGCTGTGCTGTGCTGTGCTGTGCTGTGCTGTGCTGTGCTGTGCTGTGCTGTGCTGTGCTGTGCTGTGCTGTGCTGTGCTGTGCTGTGCTGTGCTGTGCTGTGCTGTGTTGTGCTGTGCTGTGCTGTGCTGTGCTGTGCTGTGCTGTGCTGTGCTGTGCTGTGCTGTGCTGTGCTGTGCTGTGCTGTGCTGTGCTGTGCTGTGCTGTGCTGTGCTGTGCTGTGCTGTGCTGTGCTGTGCTGTGCTGTGCTGTGCTGTGCTGTGCTGTGCTGTGCTGTGCTGTGCTGTGCTGTGCTGTGCTGTGCTGTGCTGTGCTGTGCCAGGCCAGGCTGTGCTGTGCTGTGCTGTGCTGTGCTGTGCTGTGCTGTGCTGTGCTGTGCTGTGCTGTGCTGTGCTGTGCTGTGCTGTGCTGTGCTGTGCTGTGCTGTGCTGTGCTGTGCTGTGCTGTGCTGTGCTGTGCTGTGCTGTGCTGTGCTGTGCTGTGCTGTGCTGTGCTGTGCTGTGCTGTGCTGTGCTGTGCTGTGCTGTGCTGTGCTGTGCTGTGCTGTGCTGTGCTGTGCTGTGCTGTGCTGTGCTGTGCTGTGCTGTGCTGTGCTGTGCTGTGCTGTGCTGTGCTGTGCTGTGCTGTGCTGTGCTGTGCTGTGCTGTGCTGTGCTGTGCTGTGCTGTGCTGTGCTGTGCTGTGCTGTGCTGTGCTGTGCTGTGCTGTGCTGTGCTGTGCTGTGCTGTGCTGTGCTGTGCTGTGCTGTGCTGTGCTGTGCTGTGCTGTGCTGTGCTGTGCTGTGCTGTGCTGTGCTGTGCTGTGCTGTGCTGTGCTGTGCTGTGCTGTGCTGTGCTGTGCTGTGCTGTGCTGTGCTGTGCTGTGCTGTGCTGTGCTGTGCTGTGCTGTGCTGTGCTGTGCTGTGCTGTGCTGTGCTGTGCTGTGCTGTGCTGTGCTGTGCTGTGCTGTGCTGTGCTGTGCTGTGCTGTGCTGTGCTGTGCTGTGCTGTGCTGTGCTGTGCTGTGCTGTGCTGTGCTGTGCTGTGCTGTGCTGTGCTGTGCTGTGCTGTGCTGTGCTGTGCTGTGCTGTGCTGTGCTGTGCTGTGCTGTGCTGTGCTGTGCTGTGCTGTGCTGTGCTGTGCTGTGCTGTGCTGTGCTGTGCTGTGCTGTGCTGTGCTGTGCTGTGCTGTGCTGTGCTGTGCTGTGCTGTGCTGTGCTGTGCTGTGCTGTGCTGTGCTGTGCTGTGCTGTGCTGTGCTGTGCTGTGCTGTGCTGTGCTGTGCTGTGCTGTGCTGTGCTGTGCTGTGCTGTGCTGTGCTGTGCTGTGCTGTGCTGTGCTGTGCTGTGCTGTGCTGTGCTGTGCTGTGCTGTGCTGTGCTGTGCTGTGCTGTGCTGTGCTGTGCTGTGCTGTGCTGTGCTGTGCTGTGCTGTGCTGTGCTGTGCTGTGCTGTGCTGTGCTGTGCTGTGCTGTGCTGTGCTGTGCTGTGCTGTGCTGTGCTGTGCTGTGCTGTGCTGTGCTGTGCTGTGCTGTGCTGTGCTGTGCTGTGCTGTGCTGTGCTGTGCTGTGCTGTGCTGTGCTGTGCTGTGCTGTGCTGTGCTGTGCTGTGCTGTGCTGTGCTGTGCTGTGCTGTGCTGTGCTG
>CM068992.1:367160-369660 GCA_035357415.1 Ophraella communa | reverse complement strand
TAACCTAACCTAACCTAACCTAACCTAATCCTAACCTAACCTAAATCTAACCTCCTAACCTAATCAACCTAACCTAATCCCTAACCCTAACCTAAACCTAACCTAACGACCTAATTCTAATTCTAACCTTAACCTAACTCTAACCCAACCTAATTCCTAATTCTAACCTAACCTACAATTTAATTTAACTTTAACTGTGCTAATTTAACCTAATTTAACTTAACTTAACTTAATTTAACCTAATTCTAACCTAATTTAACCTAACCTAAGTTAACCTAGGCCAGTTAACTTAATCCTAACCTAACCAATTTAACTTAACCTAACGAACCTAATCTCAAATTCAACCTAACCTAACCTAACCTAACCTAACCTAACCTAACCTAACCTAACCTAACCTAACCTAACCTAACCCAACCTAACCTAATCCCAACCTAACCTAACCTAACCTAACCTAACCTAACCTAACCTAACCTAACCTAACCCCTAACCTAACCTAACCTAACCTAACCTAACCTAACCTAACCTAACCTAACCTAACCTAACCTAACCTAACCTAACCTAACCTAACCTAACCTAACCTAACCTAACCTAACCTAACCTAACCTAACCTAACCTAACCTAACCTAACCTAACCTAACCTAACCTAACCTAACCTAACCCAATCCCAACCTAACTCAACCTAACCCAACCCAACCTAACCTAACCTAACCTAACCTAACCCAACCTAACCTAACCTAACCTAACCTAACCTAACCTAACCTAACCTAACCTAACCTAACCTAACCTAACCTAACCTAACCTAACCTAACCTAACCTAACCTAACCTAACCTAACCTAACCTAACCCAACCTAACCTAACCTAACCTAACCTAACCCAACCTAACCTAACCTAATCCCAACCTAACCTAACCTAACCTAACCTAACCTAACCTAACCTAACCTAACCTAACCTAACCTAACCTAACCTAACCCAACCTAACCTAACCTAACCTAACCTAACCTAACCCAACCCTAATCCCAACTCTAACCTAACCTAACCTAATCCTAACCTAACCTAACCTAACCTAACCTAACCTAACCTAACCTAACCTAACCTAACCTAACCTAACCTAACCTAACCTAACCTAACCTAACCTAACCTAACCTAACCTAACCTAACCTAACCTAACCTAACCTAACCTAACCTAACCTAACCTAACCTAACCTAACCTAATCCCAATCCCAATCCTAACCTAACCTAACCTAACCTAACCTAACCTAACCTAACCTAACCTAACCTAACCTAACCTAACCTAACCTAACCTAACCTAACCTAACCTAATCCCAACCTAACCTAACCTAACCTAACCTAACCTAACCCAACCTAACCTAACCTAACCTAACCTAACCTAACCTAACCTAACCTAACCTAACCTAACCTAACCTAACCTAACCTAACCTAACCTAACCTAACCTAACCTAACCTAACCTAACCTAACCTAACCTAACCTAACCTAACCCAACCTAACCTAACCTAACCTAACCTAACCTAACCCAACCTAACCTAACCTAACCTAACCTAACCTAACCTAACCTAACCTAACCTAACCTAACCTAACCTAACCTAACCTAACCTAACCTAACCTAACCTAACCTAACCTAACCCAACCTAACCTAACCTAACCCAACCTAACCTAACCTAACCTAACCTAACCTAACCTAACCCAACCTAACCTAACCTAACCTAACCTAACCTAACCTAACCTAACCTAACCTAACCTAACCTAACCTAACCTAACCTAACCTAACCTAACCTAACCTAACCTAACCTAACCTAACCTAACCTAACCTAACCTAACCTAACCTAACCTAACCTAACCTAACCTAACCTAACCTAACCTAACCTAACCTAACCTAACCTAACCTAACCTAACCCAATCCCAACCTAACCTAACCTAACCTAACCTAACCTAACCTAACCTAACCTAACCTAACCTAACCTAACCTAACCTAACCTAACCTAACCTAACCTAACCTAACCTAACTCAACCTAACCTAACCTAACCTAACCTAACCTAACCTAACCTAACCTAACCTAACCTAACCTAACCTAACCTAACCTAACCTAACCTAACCTAACCTAACCTAACCCAACCTAACCTAACCTAACCTAACCTAACCTAACCTAACCCAACCTAACCTAACCTAACCTAACCTAACCTAACCTAACCTAACCTAACCTAACCTAACCTAACCTAACCTAACCTAACCTAACCTAACCTAACCTAACCTAACCTAACCTAACCTAACCCAACCTAACCTAACCTAACCTAACCTAACCTAACCTAACCTAACCTAACCTAACCTAACCTAACCTAACCTAACCTAACCTAACCTAACCTAACCTAACCTAACCTAACCTAACCTAACCTAACCCAACCCAACCTAACCTAACCTAACCTAACCTAACCTAACCTAACCTAACCTAACCTAACCTAACCTAACCTAACCTAACCTAACC
>CM068992.1:347160-362160 GCA_035357415.1 Ophraella communa | reverse complement strand
AACCTAACCTAACCTAACCTAACCTAACAAAACCTAAGCCAACCAACCTAACCTAACCTAACCTAACCTAACCTAACCTAACCTAACCTAACCTAACCTAACCTAACCTAACCTAACCTAACCTAACCTAACCTAACCTAACCTAACCTAACCTAACCTAACCTAACCTAACCTAACCTAACCTAACCTAACCTAACCTAACCTAACCTAACCTAACCTAACCTAACCTAACCTAACCAACCTAACCTAACCTAACCTAACCTAACCTAACCTAACCTAACCTAACCTAACCTAACCTAACCTAACCTAACCTAACCTAACCTAACCTAACCTAACCTAACCTAACCCAACCTAACCTAACCTAACCTAACCTAACCTAACCTAACCTAACCTAACCTAACCTAACCTAACCTAACCTAACCTAACCTAACCCAACCTAACCTAACCTAACCTAACCTAACCTAACCCAACCTAACCTAACCTAACCTAACCTAACCTAACCTAACCTAACCTAACCTAACCTAACCTAACCTAACCTAACCTAACCTAACCTAACCTAACCTAACCTAACCTAACCTAACCTAACCTAACCTAACCTAACCTAACCTAACCTAACCTAACCTAACCTAACCTAACCTAACCCAACCTAACCTAACCTAACCTAACCTAACCTAACCTAACCTCACCTAATCTAACCTAACCCAATCCTAACCTAACCGAAACTAACCCTAACCTAACCTAACCTAACCCAACCTAACCTAACCTAACCTAACCTAACCTAACCTAACCTAACCTAACCTAACCTAACCTAACCTAACCTAACCTAACCTAACCTAACCTAACCTAACCTAACCCAACCTAACCTAACCTAACCTAACCTAACCTAACCTAACCTAACCTAACCTAACTCAATCCTAACCTAACCTAACCTAACCTAACCTAACCTAACCTAACCTAACCTAACCTAACCTAACCTAACCTAACCTAACCTAACCTAACCTAACCTAACCTAACCTAACCTAACCTAACCTAACCTAACCTAACCTTAATCCTAACCTAACCTAACCTAATTTAACCTAACCTAACCTAACCTAACCTAACCTAACTTAACCTAATTCTAACCTAACCTAACCTAACCTAACCCACCTAATAACCTAACCTAACCTAACCTAACCTAACCTAACCTAACCTAACTTCTAACCTAACCTAACCTAACCTAACCTAACCTAACCTAACCTAACCTAACCTAACCTAACCTAACCTAACCCAACCTAACCTAACCTAACCTAACCTAACCTAACCTAACCTAACCTAACCTAACCTAACCTAACCTAACCTAACCTAACCTAACCTAACCTAACCTAACCTAACCTAACCTAACCTAACCTAACCTAACCTAACCTAACCTAACCTAACCTAACCTAACCTAACCTAACCTAACCTAACCTAACCTAACCTAACCTAACCTAACCTAACCTAACCTAACCTAACCTAACCCAACCTAACCTAACCTAACCTAACCTAACAAAACCTAACCTAACCTAACCTAATCTAACCTAACCCAACCTAACCTAACCGAACCGAACCTAACCCAACCTAACCTAACCTAACCTAACCTAACCTAACCTAACCTAACCTAACCTAACCTAACCTAACCCAACCTAACCTAACCTAACCTAACCTAACCTAACCTAACCTAACCTAACCTAACCTAACCCAACCTAACCTAACCTAACCCAACCTAACCTAACCCAACCTAACCTAACCTAACCTAACCTAACCTAACCTAACCTAACCTAACCTAACCTAACCTAACCTAACCTAACCTAACCTAACCTAACCTAACCTAACCTAACCTAACCTAACCTAACCTAACCTAACCTAACCTAACCTAACCTAACCTAACCCAACCCAACCTAACCTAACCTAACCTAACCTAACCTAACCCAACCCAACCTAACCTAACCCAACCCAACCTAACCTAACCTAACCTAACCTAACCTAACCCAACCTAACCTAAGCTAAGCTAACCTAACCTAACCCAACCTAACCTAACCTAACCTAACCTAACCTAACCTAACCTAACCTAACCCCAACCTAACCTAACCTAACCTAACCTAACCTAACCTAACCTAACCTAACCTAACCTAACCTAACCTAACCTAACCTAACCTAACCTAACCTAACCTAACCTAACCTAACCTAACCTAACCTAACCTAACCTAACCTAACCTAACCTAACCTAACCTAACCTAACCTAACCTAACCTAACCTAACCTAACCTAACCTAACCTAACCTAACCTAACCTAACCTAACCTAACCTAACCTAACCTAAACTAACCTAACCTAACCTAACCTAACCCAATCCCAACCTAACCTAACCTAACCTAACCTAACCTAACCTAACCTAACCTAACCTAACCTAACCTAACCTAACCTAACCTAACCTAACCTAACCTAACCCAACCTAACCTAACCTAACCTAACCTAACCTAACCTAACATAACCTAACCTAACCTAACCTAACCTAACCCAACCTAACCTAACCTAACCTAACCTAACCCAACCTAACCTAACCTAACCTAACCTAACCTAACCTAACCTAACCTAACCTAACCTAACCTAACCTAACCTAACCTAACCTAACCTAACCTAACCTAACCTAACCTAACCTAACCCAACCTAACCTAACCTAACCTAACCTAACCTAACCTAACCTAACCTAACCTAACCTAACCTAACCTAACCTAACCTAACCTAACCTAACCTAACCTAACCTAACCTAACCTAACCTAACCTAACCTAACTCAACCTAACCTAACCGAACCTAACCTAACCTAATCCCAACCTAACCTAACCTAACCTAACCTAACCTAACCTAACCTAACCTAACCTAACCTAACCTAACCTAACCGAACCTAACCTAACCTAACCTAACCTAACCTAACCTAACCTAACCTAACCTAACCTAACCTAACCTAACCTAACCTAACCTAACCTAACCCAACCTAACCTAACCTAACCTAACCTAACCTAACCTAACCTAACCTAACCTAACCTAATCCCAACCTAACCTAACCTAACCTAACCTAACCTAACCTAACCTAACCTAACCTAACCTAACCTAACCTAACCTAACCTAACCTAACCTAACCTAACCTAACCTAACCTAACCTAACCTAACCTAACCTAACCTAACCTAACCTAACCTAACCTAACCTAACCTAACCTAACCTAACCTAACCTAACCTAACCTAACCTAACCTAACCTAACCTAACCTAACCCAACCTAACCTAACCTAACCTAACCTAACCTAACCTAACCTAACCTAACCTAACCTAACCTAACCTAACCTAACCTAACCTAACCTAACCTAACCTAACCTAACCTAACCTAACCTAACCTAACCTAACCTAACCTAACCTAACCTAACCTAACCTAACCTAACCTAACCCAACCTAACCTAACCTAACCTAACCTAACCTAACCTAACCTAACCTAACCTAACCTAACCTAACCTAACCTAACCTAACCTAACCTAACCTAACCTAACCTAACCTAACCTAACCTAACCTAACCTAACCTAACCTAACCTAACCTAACCTAACCTAACCTAACCTAACCTAACCTAACCTAACCTAACCTAACCTAACCTAACCTAACCTAACCTAACCTAACCTAACCTAACCTAACCTAACCTAACCTAACCCAACCTAACCTAACCTAACCTAACCTAACCTAACCCAACCTAACCTAACCTAACCTAACCTAACCTAACCTAACCTAACCTAACCTAACCTAACCTAACCTAACCTAACCTAACCTAACCTAACCTAACCTAACCTAACCTAACCTAACCTAACCTAACCTAACCTAACCTAACCCAACCTAACCTAACCTAACCTAACCCAACCTAACCTAACCTAACCTAACCTAACCTAACCTAACCTAACCTAACCTAACCTAACCTAACCTAACCTAACCTAACCTAACCTAACCTAACCCAACCTAACCTAACCTAACCTAACCTAACCTAACCTAACCTAACCTAACCTAACCTAACCTAACCTAACCTAACCTAACCTAACCTAACCTAGCCCAACCTAACCTAACCTAACCTAACCTAGCCCAACCTAACCTAACCCAACCTAACCTAACCCAACCTAATCTAACCTAACCTAACCTAACCTAACCTAACCCAACCTAACCCAACCTAACCTAACCTAACCTAACCTAACCTAACCTAACCTAACCTAACCTAACCTAACCTAACCTAACCCAACCTAACCTAACCTAACCTAACCTAACCTAACCTAACCTAACCCAACCTAACCTAACCTAACCTAACCTAACCTAACCTAACCTAACCTAACCTAACCTAACCTAACCTAACCTAACCTAACCTAACCTAACCTAACCTAACCTAACCTAACCTAACCTAACCTAACCTAACCTAACCTAACCTAACCCAACCTAACCTAACCTAACCTAACCTAACCTAACCTAACCTAACCTAACCTAACCTAACCTAACCTAACCTAACCTAACCTAACCTAACCTAACCTAACTAACTTAACTTAACCTAACCTAACCTAACCTAACCTCCTAACCTAACCTAACCTAACCTAACCTAACCCAACCTAACCTAACCTAACCTAACCTAACCTAACCTAACCTAACCTAACCTAACCTAACCTAACCTAACCTAACCTAACCTAACCTAACCTAACCTAACCTAACCTAACCTAACCTAACCTAACCTAACCTAACCTAACCTAACCTAACCTAACCTAACCTAACCTAACCTAACCTAACCTAACCTAACCTAACCTAACCTAACCTAACCTAACCTAACCTAACTAACCTAACCTAACAACTAACCTAACCTAACCTAACCTAACCTAACCTAACCTAACCTAACCTAACCTAACCCAACCTAACCTAACCTAACCTAACCTAACCTAACCTAACCTAACCTAACCTAACCTAACCTAACCTAACCCAACCTAACCTAACCTAACCTAACCTAACCTAACCTAACCTAACCTAACCTAACCTAACCTAACCTAACCTAACCTAACCTAACCAAACCTAACCTAACCTAACCTAATAACCTAACCTAACCTAACCTAACCTAACCTAACCTAACCTAACCTAACCTAACCTAACCTAACCCAACCTAACCTAACCTAACCTAACCTAACCTAACCTAACCTAACCTAACCCAACCTAACCTAACCTAACCTAACCTAACCTAACCTAACCTAACCTAACCTAACCTAACCTAACCTAACCTAACCTAACCTAACCTAACCTAACCTAACCTAACCTAACCTAACCCAACCTAACCCAACCTAACCTAACCTAACCCAACCTAACCTAACCTAACCTAACCTAACCTAACCTAACCTAACCTAACCTAACCTAACCTAACCTAACCTAACCTAACCTAACCTAACCTAATCCAACCTAACCTAACCTAACCCAACCTAATAACCTAACCTAACCTAACCTAACCTAACCTAACCTAACCCAACCTAACCTAACCTAACCTAACCTAACCTAACCTAACCTAACCTAACCTAACCTAACCTAACCTAACCCAATCCCAACCTAACCTAACCTAACCTAACCTAACCTAACCTAACCTAACCTAACCTAACCTAACCTAACCTAACCTAACCTAACCTAACCTAATCCCAACCTAACCTAACCTAACCTAACCTAACCTAACCTAACCTAACCCAACCTAACCTAACCTAACCTAACCTAACCTAACCCAACCTAACCTAACCTAACCTAACCTAACCTAACCTAACCTAACCCGACCTAACCTAACCTAACCTAACCTAACCTCACCTAACCTAACCTAACCTAACCTAACCTGACCTGACCTAACAATCCCAACCTAACCTAACCTAACCTAACCTAACCTAACCTAACCTAACCTAACCTAACCTAACCTAACCTAACCTAACCTAACCTAACCTAACCTAACCTAACCTAACCTAACCTAACCTAACCCAACCTAACCTAACCTAACCTAACCTAACCTAACCTAACCTAACCTAACCTAACTAACCCAACCTAACCTAACCTAACCTATCCCAACCTAACCTAACCTAACCTAACCTAACCTAACCTAACCTAACCCAACCTAACCTAACCTAACCTAACCTAACCTAACCTAACCTAACCTAACCTAACCTAACCTAACCTAACCTAACCTAACCTAACCTAACCTAACCTAACCTAACCTAACCTAACCTAACCTAACCTAACCTAACCTAACCTAACCTAACCTAACCTAACCTAACCTAACCTAACCTAACCTAACCTAACCTAACCTAACCTAACCTAACCTAACCTAACCTAACCTAACCTAACCTAACCTAACCTAACCTAACCTAACCTAACCTAACCTAACCTAACCTAACCTAACCTAACCTAACCTAACCTAACCCAACCTAACCTAACCTAACCTAACCTAACCTAACCTAACCTAACCTAACCTAACCTAACCTAACCTAACCTAACCTAACCTAACCTAACCTAACCTAACCTAACCTAACCTAACCTAACCTAACCCAACCTAACCTAACCTAACCTAACCTAACCTAACCTAACCTAACCTAACCTAACCTAACCTAACCTAACCTAACCTAACCTAACCTAACCTAACCTAACCTAACCTAACCTAACCTAACCTAACCTAACCTAACCTAACCTAACCTAACCTAACCTAACCTAACCTAACCTAACCTAACCTAACCTAACCTAACCTAACCTAACCTAACCTAACCTAACCTAACCTAACCTAACCTAACCTAACCTAACCCAACCTAACCTAACCTAACCTAACCTAACCTAACCTAACCTAACCTAACCTAACCTAACCTAACCTAACCTAACCTAACCTAACCTAACCTAACCTAACCTAACCCAACCTAACCTAACCTAACCTAACCTAACCTAACCTAACCTAACCTAACCTAACCTAACCTAACCTAACCTAACCTAACCTAACCTAACCTAACCTAACCTAACCCAACCTAACCTAACCTAACCTAACCTAACCTAACCTAACCTAACCCAACCTAACCTAACCTAACCTAAC
Organism: Ophraella communa; assembly: GCA_035357415.1. Lineage (NCBI taxonomy): Eukaryota > Metazoa > Arthropoda > Insecta > Coleoptera > Chrysomelidae > Ophraella > Ophraella communa. The sequence continues at coordinate 355,041 of CM068992.1, read as the reverse complement.
CTAACCTAACCTAACCTAACCTAACTTAACCTAACCTAACCTAACCTAACCTAACCTAACCTAACCTAACCTAACCTAACCTAACCTAACCTAACCTAACCTAACCTAACCTAACCTAACCTAACCTAACCTAACCTAACCTAACCTAACCTAACCTAACCTAACCTAACCTAACCTAACCTAACCTAACCTAACCTTACCTAACCTAACCTAACCCAACCTAACCTAACCTAACCTAACCTAACCTAACCCAACCTAACCTAATCCAACCTAACCTAACCTAACCTAACCTAACCTAACCTAACCTAACCTAACCTAACCTAACCTAACCTAACCTAACCTAACCTAACCTAACCCAACCTAACCTAACCTAACCTAACCTAACCCAACCTAACCTAACCTAACCTAACCTAACCTAACCTAACCTAACCTAACCTAACCTAACCTAACCTAACCTAACCTAACCTAACCTAACCTAACCTAACCTAACCTAACCTAACCTAACCTAACCTAACCTAACCTAACCTAACCTAACCTAACCTAACCTAACCTAACCTAACCTAACCTAACCTAACCTAACCTAACCTAACCTAACCTAACCTAACCTAACCTAACCTAACCTAACCTAACCTAACCTAACCTAACCTAACCTAACCTAACCTAACCTAACCTAACCTAACCTAACCTAACCTAACCTAACCTAACCTAACCTAACCTAACCTAACCTAACCTAACCTAACCTAACCTAACCTAACCTAACCTAACCTAACCTAACCTAACCTAACCTAACCTAACCTAACCTAACCTAACCTAACCTAACCTAACCTTTTTTTTTTTTTTTTTTTTTTTTTAGGGAGGTGGTTGAAATGCACTTACGCACGCGAATTGGAACCAGATGCCCTCGGCCATCCGCGACCAATTCGCAGTGTGGGACTCGCCACGGGGCTCTACCCACTAAACATTCCACCGACCTTCCCGCTACGCTACCGGACCGCCTGAAGCATATCATCAGTTGCGCGCGGTTTCTATTGATGTATTCTTCGTCTTTCACTATCGCTTTCTATCCCATTCATCTTTTTCCTTAATTTTGATAATTTCAGTTATGTGTGATACAATTATCTCATAATTGTCTTTCGTCCTGACTAGCTCATCCTGAAATTATCAATTGTCAGTACAGTCCTATGCTTAAATGCAGGGCAGCACGTTTCAGCTGAAATCTGGGGCATTCAAACCGGTGTGTGCGGGATCATCTACCTGACCTGGCAATACTACATGATGCATTATCGTCTTTGCCGATCCTGACCTAAAGCTGCCATGTCCTGTCAGGAATTGCGTCACGTGGTAATTAAGGGTTCTATAAGGGCATTTTACCCACTGATCTATATTCGGCAGAAGCTTTGTCCATTTGCCCTTTCGAAGTATCCCATTCCTCTTGCCAATCCTTATTGTTGCATCCCTTCTCGCTTCTTAGCCGCCGGGCTCATCGGATTCGTAAATCCTAGTGCGCTCATAAATCAGCATAACCACCGCACACAACCTGCACAGCTTGCGATGACACTGACTTGTATGCACATGCCATACGTAGGAGAGCCCTCCTCTGGATCTTTGTTAGCTTGCCTTCTTCTCTAGCAAACCTCAGCGCCGTACTTCACACAGAAGCTTCATATAACAGTATAGAATTCACTACTCCAACAAGGACTCTTCTTTAGAGTACTGGGGCCTCCAATGTTGGGGAGGATCTTCGATAACGCCGATAACCGTTCTTCGCTCTTACTACAGACTTGAGTGATATGGTATGTGAACCTTAGACGGTGGTCTAAGTGAATGCCGAGGTATTTGAAGTTGTTTGTCGGTGTAATTACACTATTTTTAAGCTTAAATCTAATAAAGCTTCTGTCTCGGATCCTTTGAAGATGACACACTCGGTCTTACCGATAGCTCAAGGCTGTTTCCATCCACTGCTGGACCTTTTCGAGTGTTCGGTTTACCACCCTGATCAGGTCATATGAATTATCTCTCCACGTATATCCAGGAACTGCAAAAGCCACCATCGATACACCCGTGCTTGTTTTTATTCTTAGTATACCGTCATATAAGATGTTCCAAAGGTTCCTAATACCGACCCCTGTAACACCTGCTGTTACCATATTCTGTCCTTCCGCTACTAGTACTTCACGATCTGTGAGGTAGTTTTTGATCAAGTTCACCAGATACGTAGACAGATTCCTTCTGCCGCCTTTATTATGCCATGAGGCCGAGTTGAACGCGTTCTTGATATCTAGCGCGATAACTACTCCCAGTGTTTTGCATTCCGACCGATCTCGGTGAGAAGCTTTGCCGCCATGACTGTCGAGCGCCCTTTCCGAAATCCGAACTGGCTCGGATATCGAGTCCCTGGCCTCGAGTTCCGATTCGGTTCTTTATAATGCTCTCATAGAGCTTCCCTATGCAACTCAGCAAGCAGATAGGTCTATATGAGGTAGGTTGATCCGCTGGCTTACCCTTTTTCCATATTAGAACCAGTGATGCTACTAAAGGGCTTAAAGGTTTGATTACGAAGTAGGCCATTTAGGGTATTTAAAATTAACGTGGGCCTCTGTTCTACCGCTATAATCACCATCTCTGATTCTGTCCGGCCCAGGAGCTTTTCCTCTTACTATTTTTGCTTTAGCTTCTAAAAGTTCTTGTTCGGTGATTCCGTCACGCGGTCCGTTCGAGTGGACAAAATTTTTCTGTATGCTTCTTCGAAATAGAGCCTGGCTGCTTCCCATTTTTTCGCCTTTGCCAGTTTAAAAGGTGCGATCCCGTAATCCCTTTGTGGCGATCCTATATCCATCCCCATATGTCCTCATCCAATTTATTTACTATCTCTAGCCATAGGTTTTTTTTGAGTCAAGTATAAGCTAACTCGTTTCTTCTTTGTTTGTATATTACTTGCCTGCGCCACATCTCTGCGTGCACTATTAAGCCTAACCAGCACCCTTTTTGCCGCTGGTTTCCTTCCTAGCTAGCGCTATTTCAGCCGTCCACCAGTAAGGGTACATGCCACTTTCTTTGCAGTCTTCTTAATAGATTTCTTTAGGGCGTCTATTATGTTATTTATATCGCAGTCGTCCCTAAGTTCTTCCAACGCCTCGATATATTTTCGGTGGCTGTATAATTTATTTTCGTGTCTCTCATAGATTTTCTTCCCAATTTCGAATACAATTGGCATGTGGTGGGTGAAGAGGCCCATATCAAGAACCTCCCATTTGGTGACTTCTCTGTACAGATCTTTAGTGGTGAGGGTTACATCAATGTAACCTAGCGAACGTTGGACTCCCATCGTTTACATAAATCATGCGCAATCCTTTCGCTCCAGATTTATTGTCGCTTACCGGGGACCATAGCGGCGATTTCGCGTTTATATCACCTAGGACGACTGTCCTTTTCAACTTAAGGCTAAGAATATATCGTCCACTATCTCCAGGTAGCTGGTTATATTGACGCTTGGTGGGATGTAGCATGCTATAATAGAGAGGTTCTCCAGTTGTATCATCACAAAGCCTTTACCTTTCTGACTGTTTCGACCCCTAACCTGCTGTCGTTGAGATATACTGCTACATCTGTGTTTGAGTCTGTTATCCATCTTCCTCTGCTAACTATTTTGTTTGTTCGCAGACCACCATCAAGTCAGCAGCTTTCTCCGATGCCAAGGCAAACAGGAGGTCGCGGCTCGCTCCGCCTACATTTATCTGGATAGTTAAGAATTGTTTTCGCATCTTCGGCCATTTGCTGACCGGCGTCCTGCTCTTTGTTACTATCCTCGTTGCGTAGCGCTGGAAAAACATCGTCTTCTGTACCTGTGCTTAGCATACTGGCTGTATGCCTCACGGTGTACCGCTTTTTTCTCGCTCTGGCTTTCCTCAGCGCTTCCCTAAACTTGGGACATCCCATGCTACCCATCCTATGTGGTTCGCTGCATAGAACGCATGTCTCTTCGTCGCTGCATGTCTTGATTCGTGGCCTGACTTTCCACATCGAAAGCAGTTGCCTTTACGGTCCTGGCCGCTACATTGTGCGGTCACGTGATCATATCCCCAACATCTGGTGCATCTCACTACGTTAATTCTCTTCCAGCTGGCACCTTACTATTCCCACCCTAACGTGTTTGTTATCTAGAGTTGGTCCGCGATTTTTGATGGTAGCACGACTGTGGTAGCTTGCATGCTACCCGCATTGGTCTAATCGCTGTTATCTTATAATTATCCTTCCACGGTCCTATAACTTGCTCCAAGGACTCTATTACTTCCTTTCGGTCACGTCCGCCGTCATGCGTATATGTATTGCGGTACTTTTTCAGTACCTAGCTGGACTGCCTTTAGTCCTCCATCCGTGGTTCCTATCGCCGCTCTTATATTTTTCAATACCTCATTGTTTTTATCCATAGTGATAAGGAGCTTTCCTCCTTGGTGCTCCGGAGGGACCGTACTGCCCCCGATGTTCCGGTACTTTCTATGGCGCTGACAACATTCAGGATGTCTTTGTATTCCGCGTCCGGACACAATCATGCCATACGTGGTCCCTTTCCTGCTGTTGGTGTATATTTCGACCGCATCTGTATCCTTGAAGATCACCTCGCACATTTTCCTCAGCATGTCTACCGTCATACAGTTTACATGGTGGATGGCTACCTTACCTCCTTGTCCAACCTCTTCTTTAGTAGTAATAGTTTTTCCCATAAGTCCTGTGGTCCCAGTGTGTTTTATTTTTATAACTTTCTTGGTCTGTCCGGCCCCAGCTTTAGATTTTATTGTTGTCCTTGTTCCAACACCTCAAAGGGTTCTTCGATTCCCGCCAGTTCTGGATATTTGTCCCTATACATTTTTTGTATGCTGCCTGTCATTTTTCCTCTCAACCAGGACAACCTTGTGACGTCATTATTTGTGTTTAATTTCCAACGATGACCTTGGTTCTTCTATACCGTACTGTCCCAATTTGAGTTTGCCACCTTATTCCATTTTTCGAGCGTATCTATGTCGTCAATCTGAGTAATACCAATTGGTTTGTCTTTATGGATTAGTGCATGCCAAGGATCCTCTGTGTGTCCGCGTCCATGTGTGCCTTATCGTGTCCCTGACCTCTAAGCTCCGCATTTGCCGCTTTCAACCGACCAACTCTTTACGTAGGTTTAAATTTTCTACTGCATTGTTGAACTGGCCCGACCATGTTCATTAGGCTCATGTCTACCTCCCTAACAGCCTGAGTGTCTCCGACGGCCTAGCTCTGGTTCACAGTCTTGAGGGCATCCACAACCACAAGCTTACCGCAGATGTCTTCATAATCATCAAGACTTTGTCTCCTCTTGGTCTTGGCAACCATGCTTGTTTCAAGAAAGACTCCTCCGAATCCGAGTTTAATTTCGTTCTCCGCCCTGTTTTCTGTCTTCAGCAGCATTGCTCCGTTCAGCTTCGTTTACATTATTCAATTCTCCATCAGCAGTGCTCGTTCCAGCCGACTACGTCCGGTTTCGCTTCATTGGGCGTTACACATAGACTTCTTCCCTGTCTGTACTTTCGTTTGTGTCAACCGATTCGCTATTTGCGTTATCTTTACCGCTTTGTGTTTTCCACCATTTTTCTTTTTATTTTTACCCATCAGTATCCCACGAGTAGGGTCGTATTGACAGTCCGACAGTGCGCCCTTACCCTAAGCTATGGTTCCCTCCGGTCGACCATTTCCTCCATCGCTCGAGACACCGTGACCCCCGGTGCCATGCATCCTGGGCGCGATGGTGTTACACCACGAGATTATTTTTTACCGCTGGTTTTCTCCATCGGGTTTTCTGTTTTTCCGTCCCGTCGATCCCAGTTTTCCGGCGCCGGGAACTCGCCGTTCGCCCCCAAATCAGGTAACTTGTCAGTGCGTTCTGATATAACATCTAGATGAATTCTACTGGCATTTATTGGTGCTACTGACATCAGCAGCCCCGCCAGTGCCCCACTGACCATTTTCGAGCTGTTTCTTCGCTTCACTCCTCCTCCGACCTTCGGCTCGAGGAAGGAGGAGTACTAAGCCACTCCACCAGCGACAAGGTCTTCGACCGATAACTGACCGACCGACCGACCGACCGACCGACCGACCGACTGACCGACCGACCGACCGACCGACCGACCGACTGACCGACCGACCGGACCGACCGACCGACCGACCTAGACCGACTGACCGACCGACCGACCGACCGACCGACCGACCGACCGACCTAACCGACCTACCGACCGACCGACCGACGACCGACCGACCGACCGACCGACCTAACCTAACCTCGACCTAACCGACCGACTGACCTTGACCACTACCGACCGACCGACCGACCGACCGACCGACCGACCGACCGACCGACCGACTAACCGACCGACCGAACCTGACCTAACCTAACCGACCTACCGACCGACCGACCGACCGAACCTAATTAACCTACCGACCGTGACCGACCGACCTACCTACCGACCTACCGACCGACCTACCGACCTACCGACCGACCGACCGACCGACCGACCGACCGACCGACCGACCGACCGACCGACCGACCTACCGACCGACCGATACGACCGACCGACCGACCGATTCGAGACCGATACCTGACCGACCGACTACCGACCGACCGACCGACTACCGAGACTACCTATGACCGACCGACCGAGACCGACTGACCGACCGACGACCGACCGACCGACCGACCGACCGACCACCGACCGACCGACCTGACCGATACTATTCGACCTACCGACCGAAACCGACCGACCGACCGACTGACCGACCGACCGACCGACCGACCGACCGATAACCTACCGACCGACCGACCGACCGACCTACCGACCGACCGACCGACCGACCGACCGACCGAGACCGACCGAACTACCGACCGACCGACCGACCGACCGACCGACCGACCGACCGAGACCGACCGACCGACCGACCGACCGACCGACCGACCGACTGACCGACCGACCGACCGACCGACCGACCGACCGACCGACCGACCGACCGAACCGACCGACCGACCGACCGACCGACCGACCGACCGACCGACCGAACCGACCGACCGAACCGACCGACCGACCGACTGACCGACCGACTACGACCGATACGACCGACCGACCGACCGACCGACCGACCGACCGACCGACCGCGACCGACTCGACCGACGACCGACCGACCGACGACCGACCGACCGACCGACCGACCGACCGACCGACCGACCGACCGACCGACCGACCGACCGACCGACCGACCGACTACCGACCGACCGACCGACCGACCGACCGACCGACCGACCGACCGACCGACCGACCGACCGACCGACCGACTACCGACCGACGACCGACCGACCGACCGACCGACTACCGACCGACCGAACCGACCGACTACCGACCGACCGACCGACGACGACCGACCGACCGACCGACCGACTACCTACGACCGACCGACCGACCGACCGACCGACGACCGACCGACCCGACCGACCGACCGACCGACCGAGACCGACCGACCGACCGACGACGACCGACCGACCGACCGACCGACCGACCTACGACCGACCGACCGACCGAACCTACCGAACCGACCGACCGACCGACCGAACCGACCGACCGACCGACCGACCGACCGAACCGACCGACCGACCGACCGACCGACCTACCGACCGAACCGACCGACCGACCGACCGACCGACCGACCGAACCGACCGACTAACCTACGACCGACTACGACCGACCGAGACCGACTGACCGACCGACCGACGACGACCGACCGACCGACCGACCGACCGACTACGACCGACCGACGACCGACCGACCGACCGACCGACCGACCGACCGACCGACCGACCGACCGACCGAC